>JAQQTP010000063.1:12565000-12801359 GCA_029884605.1 Ormosia emarginata | reverse complement strand
CGGATTAGCTAGTTACTATAGACGGTTCATTGAGGGGTTTTCGAAGATAGCAGGACCTCTTACCCAACTTACACGGAAGAATCAACCGTTCGTGTGGACTGATGCATGCGAAGAAAGTTTTCAAGAGTTGAAAAGACGATTGACTACTTCACCGGTAATGATTTTACTTGATCCGAATGAATCTTTTGATGTATATTGTGATGCTTCGTACCAAGGATTGGGTTGTGTACTTATGCAGAATTGTAAGGTGGTGGCTTATGCTTCAAGGCAGTTGAAAAATCATGAGAGGAATTATCCGACTCATGACTTGGAGTTGGCAGCTGTGGTGTTTGCGTTGAAAGTGTGGAGACATTTTCTCTATGGAGCAACGTTCACTGTTTTTAGTGATCATAAAAGTTTAAAGTATCTGTTTGACCAGAAAGAGTTGAACATAAGACAAAGGCGTTGGCTAGAGTTTCTGAAGGACTATGACTTTCAGTTACAATATCATTCTGGAAAGGCAAATGTCGTAGTGGATGCGTTGAGCAGGAAAATGCTTAGTGCTTCTGTTATGATGATCAAGGAGAAGGAACTGATAGAAGAATTTTGGGATATGCGTTTATCTGTGAAACTTACGCCAGGAAAGATGCGTGTAAACATGATCACCATTTCAAATGATTTGATGGTTAGAATAAGAGATGGACAAAACAGTGACCAGTACTTGCAAGAAGTAAAAGAAGCAAAGAGCCAGGGTGCAGAGGTGGAATTTAGCGAAGGTGCTAATGGAATTTTGAAGTTTCAAGGCAGAGTTTGTGTACCTAATGATCCAGAAATTAGAAGATTGATTTTGGATGAAGCTCACATGAGTAAGTTGAGTATGCATCTAGGAGCCACAAAGATGTACCAGGATTTAAAACAATTATATTAGTGGCAAAGAATGAAGAAAGATGTCGCTGAGTATGTATCATCCTGTTTAGTCTGTCAGAAGGCTAAGGTGGAACATCAAAGACCTTCGGGAATGTTGCAACCTTTGCCTATACCTGAGTGGAAATAGGATGACATAGCAATGGATTCTGTTTACTCTGTTTGTTTTAGCGTTATCCGTGGGCCATTTGTGGGCCCAGGGAGGTCGTATGTGGGTCTCGCATGGGTCCAGAAAGGTAAAAATTTTTCTATAATTAGAAAAATTCGTACTGTTGAGACGGAGTCGAGAGATCTTACCAAACCTGAATCCGAAAACAGTTTTTAAAATTTTCTTTTACTGTGTTTTGCACTGTATTTAATTATCAGGTGATAAAAATACAGTAAAAATATTATTCGAATAGCAATAGCAGATACAAAAATAAATATTGTACTGCGAAGTCAACATTAGTGGCTTGGATATCTACCATTGATGTAATCAACGGTGGAGACTTGATCTTGATTTAATCAACGGTTGAGATTTAGTCTTATAAAGTGGCTAGGACCATTTATAGCCCTTGGATGTAAAGTTTGAAGGAGTAATCTTGACCCTTCATTTTGGAGACACATCTAATGGCTAGGATTTCAAGGAGAAAAGATCCAATGGCCTAAATTAAGTCTTCTATCTAAGCCTAAACCTAGAAGCTACATTAAATCCTAACCATTGATCTAATCAATGGTTAAGATGACCTAAAATGATGGCTAGGAGATTTGTTGCATTTTGAAGAGTGCATGGAGGAGGGGGGACGGTTTGGGGCTACATTTAGGAGCTAAAGCAACAAGTTGAAGACCATAATTGATCACCTTGGTCTTCATTGAACATTTTCAAGAAACAAAGTTATCAAAATTTCTCTCCATCTCTCTTCTTCTCTAAGCTCACAGCCAAGCACTCCAAAACAACCTTCCATCACTCTTTAATTTCAAACAACCATATTTCTTGAATCTCTACCTTATTCTAAGATATTTTGTAGTTTACACCAAGTCCTAAATCTTTTATCTTCAAGGAGTTTTTCCAAGAGCAAGTTCTAGGATTCTTAAGGTGAAGTTATGGAAAACTTCATTTCTTCTCTTCTTTTTCATGTTCTAAACCATGTTTGATCCATGGTTCCTCTTATTCAAGCTTAATATACTAATTTCTTTGTGTTTGTTTTGTGTTCAAGAGACTTTTGTTGGTGGAGATCTTGTTCAACATACAAAGCAAGGAACTTTTTGTGGTTCTTCAAGAGGTAAGAGGGAGATCCATCTCACCAACCAAGTATGGTGGTGAGAGATGGTTTTATATTTGATGGATGATGAATCCATGTGAGGATTCATATCCATCGTCATGTAATAATTTGTGTGTGTTTATGTGCTTTGATTATTTGTCTATGTTTGATATGATTTACATGATTTTGCATGATTTTATTGCTTATATGGTATGCTTATAATATGCATGATGAAAACATGTTGAATATATTATGGTGGATGTATGTTGAAACAAGCAATTTTGGCTCCAAAGGCCAAGGGGGAGGCTATGGTTTTGAGCTCTCAAAATTAGGGTTCATGTTGAAATTTTTCAAGAACAAGGGAATTAATTTTTGGTCACTAAACTAAGGTGAATTTCGACCAAGACACCTCAAATTAGGTGTTCACAAATTTATATTTTCATGAATGATAAAATTGAACGCTTAGAGAAGCAAGGAAAATAAACAAAAGGTTTGATTTTCAAGAAACAATGTACACGGTTTTGGAGAAGTATTTTTATTAATTTATTTTGTGTAAAAACATGAATGGAACTTAGTTGATTTAGAAGGAAAAATACAAGAATAATTTCAATGGCCATGTCCACGATTTTGAAGACTTGTAATGTCTTGATTTTTATGAACAAAGTGATTTTCAAAGTGAAAATATAACTTGATTTAATACAAGGATTTTGGAAAGGGAATCAGAGTGTTTTAACACTTGAGAATTGGAATTTTCATATGTGAATGGAAAAGAGAGGTTGAAAGTGTTTGAACCTCAATTTATTTTAAACAGGATTGATTTTTAGAATTGATTTGGAATTATAATGAATACGTTGGTAACTTGGGATTTTCTAATGTGTAACTCATTCTTTGGGTTTTGGAGAGCGTTAATATATTTTAAAGTTAAAAACATTGATTTAATTCAATGAAATGATGATTTTATGGAATAAATTATGAAAAGTATTTTCTTGAGTAAGAAATGTGTAAAATAATGTGAGAAGTCATATTATTTTGAAAAATGTTGAAAAGAATTTTTAATAGTTGAGAAATATTTTACGAAGTTGAAAAATAGTGAAAAATGATTTACGTAACTTAAAAACATGATTTTTAAGTTACGCGATTGGAAAAACGTTTAAATATTTCCACACAATTTGAAAAACGTTGAAATATTTCTACGCAGTTTGGAAAGCATTTAAATATTTTTACGTGATTGAAATGTTGTTGAAAAATCACTACGTGATTTAAAAATGGTAGAATATTTTTACGTAATTGATGAAAACGTTGAAAAATCAATATGTGATTTGAAAACATAACATAAATGTTGCAAAATTGTGAAAACGCGACAAAAATGGTGCGTGACTATAAAAATGCGATAATATGATTTTCGCGATTAAATATACAGTAGGATTACTGTTGAACTAGTGAAGGGACACTATATGAGAAAATGATAAAATTTGCTTGTGATTGGCATTTGTGCATTTTATATGCATGAACTGGTGTATGAACACTGTATATGAAATTTGTCTATGTTTGGCATTGGTGCATTGAACATGCATTGGAAATGTCCGATGGACTGTATGAGGCTATTTGCCTAGGAGAGACGTACACCTCTTGAGTGGGTGCGATATGCGTAGTGTAAGTCACTTGTTGACCTTGGGGGCATCGGGGTGCGAGTTGCTTACATGGGTGGTTGGTAGCTCTTCTTCCCGTAAGTTAGACCGATGCCACGCACCGATGATCCTGACCGAGACACTATTCTTAATCGAGATCTTGTAAAGACTGTCGTGTATATGCTAGATGTGCAAATACAAATGAGAATTGTAGCACTTGGTCTGAGGCATTTTGGTACGACAGGATCTTTCTGGATCAACTTCTCCAACCGAGTATTAGCTCCATGGAGTAGGACATTGAGTCTATGTGCGCATGCATGAAACTGAGCATTTATATCTATGTGATATATTAATTGAGGAATATTGGCTATGACAATTGTTCTGTTGAGAAAATACTTGGATGATGATGATGATAATACTGTTAATGGCATGATGGTAAATGTTATTTATTGTATCTGTTATTTAATACATTATGATGATGTCATAATTATTATTATAGTATGATATATCTGTAAGGTATGTTGTATGTATTATCTCTGTGCTACCATATTGGTATTAGCATAGGTGATCTCACCTCTTTGTTTGTTTATTTGGTACTATAAATATATTTGTAAAGACACTAAGCAAAGGGTTGAACAAGAGGGAGAAGAAGAGCAAGCTCCAGAGGAAGCTGAGTTTTGATCGGATGGCATCCTGGTCAAGTTTCTTTGGTTACGTGAGATTGCACTTCCACGGTGGAGTTGGAGCATGGAGGACTAGTCCCAATGAGAGGGGACTAATTTATGAGGGACACCTGACAGTAAACTTTAGCAGGATATTTCATGGGGATCCATTTTTCTCTGTAACTATTTTGTGCATGTGGAATTTTTATTGTCTATCAGGCGACATTGGGATACTAGAAACTATGTCCCAATGGAAATTAGTATTGTGTCGTCAGCCCAGACACTTGTCCATAGGGCTACGCGTCAAATCGGATTCCTACCTGCTGAGGTATTTGAGGAGCACCCATCTGAGGGTTCTGCTGCTTAGTTAGGCCTGGGCGAGTCTAAACTCTATTACAAACTATGTTTGTATATATATTTAAGTGTGTTATCTAGTTTTAGAGAAATGGTCTGTATATAAATAATCCTGATAGTACGTTTGTAATGTATGATGATATAAATTATGTGTGATGATGTATAATATTTTATTTTCCGCTATGTTTATTTTATAGTTATCAAAGAAGAAAGAAAGAAAGAATTTAATTTACAACTCATATTTTATTACAACGTCACATTTTATAACTTGGGGATAATTTGGTAATTTAAGTATCATAAATGTGGCACCCTATGGTGGGTGTTACAGAAAAACTTTCAATAAATCTCCGATAATATCCAACCATTCCAATGAAACTCCAGATCTCAGTCACTGTCTTAGGCCTTTCCCATTGTAAAATAGTTTCTACCTTCGACGGATCCACCATAATACCTTCCTTGGAAATCACGTGACTCAGAAATTGAACTTCTTCTAACCAAAACTCACACTTGGCCAGCTTCGCACACAGCTTCTTTTCTTTCAAAATTTGGAGAACTATGCTGAGATGTTCAACATGCTCTTCCTGATTTTGAGAGTAGATCAGAATGTCATCGATAAAAACAATGATAAATTTGTCTAGGTATGGACGAAAAATCCTATTCATGTAATCCATGAATATTGCAGGAGCATTCGTCACTCCGAACGGCATCACTTGATACTCATAATGCCCTAAACGAGTTCGGAAAGTTGTCTTAGGTATATCCTCTACCTTAACTCGAATATGATGATAACCTGAGTGCAAATCTATCTTAGAGAAAATAGCTGCTCCTTTCAATTAGTCCATCAAATCATCAATTCTTGGAAGTGGATACTTATTCTTTATTGTGACCTTGTTCAGCTGGCGATAATCCATACAAAGACGAGAAGTTCCATCCTTTTTCTTGACTAGCAGCACCGGTGCTCCCCACGGCGAAACACTAGGTCGCACAAACTGTTTCTCCAACAGTTCCTCCAATTGCTTCTTTAATTCTACCATTTCTGATGGCGACATCTGATATGGTGCAATTGAAATAGGACCTGCTCCTGGTACCAAATCAATGGAAAACTCGATTTCTCTTTTCGGTGGTAAACCAAGTACCTCATCGGGAAAAACCTCCAGAAACTCATTAACGACAGGAATAGCGTTCACATCCTTCTCACTCTTGACTTCTAAAGAAGATAACAACATGTATCCTTGAGCTTCATCTCTCAACAATGATTTATCTTTAATGGCAGTCAAAAATCCAGAATTGTCATCCTTAGGAAAAACTATGGTTTTATTGGCACAGTCTATTAGGATATGGTTAGAAGATAACCAATCCATTCCTAGTATTAAATCTATCTCAACAAGAGGTAAACAAACTAAATTGACAGAAAATACACGACCATTTATGGTAATAGGACAATTCAGACATATTTTAGATGTAACAATAGGCTTAGCAGTTGGGGTAGAAACAATCAACTGGAAACTCAGAGAAGACATAGGCAGTTTCAACCGATCCACACAATCATAGGCAATAAATGAATGCGTCGCACCCGAATTATATAGCACATTCAAAAGATTACCTTCAATGACACCTTCCCCCTGAATAAGATCTTCAGACTGAGAAGCTTCAGCTCTAGTCATCGTGTATACTCGCTCCCCAGATTGTGGCTGAGTAGCACAAACATTACTCACAACTGGTTTTCTCTCCAGCTGGTTGCAATCCCTAGAAAGATGTCTAGGTTTTTTGCAGTTGAAACAGATTGTTCCTTTGATCGAACAATCTCTAGATATGTGACCACTCTTTCCACATTTAAAGCATCTTGGCGTAAACGCCACATTTGGACTAACTCTGTTACCACTAAAACTTCTCCCAACAGATGGACGTTGGATGTCCACATGTGGAATCCTCCGCACACTAACGTCTCCAAGTTCAAATCAATGAACCACACTACACCTATCACACCCACAACACGGTGTAATTCATCTCGTCAGCCAATTACTAATTTTAACCAAATTGACACATCTCTCAATGTATGAAAATAAACCAAAATTACATAAATACCCTTATTATCACTATAAGCCATAATTACAACAATACCCTTAGTATCGGTATTAACCAAATATAGTACGTCCCCACTTGACAGTACTATTTCTCAAAATGTCTAGGTCCACGACTTTGGCCCAACAGTAAAACTCACTATTCCTTTTAGTTGCGTAAAGATTTTATCATATTTTCACAATCACGTTGCCTTTTTCAAATGTTTTCAAATGACGTAAATATATTTTGACATTTTTAAATATCGCATAATGTTTTTAAATCGTTTTCTCAATCGCGTAAGATTTTTAAATCGTTTTCTCAATCGTGTAGCTTAAAAATCATTATTTTAAATACGCATAAGCTATTTCTACTATTTTTCAACTACGTATAATATTTTCTTTACGTTCTAATTATACTTTGAAACTTTTCCCATTATTTGTCCATTTTTAATTAATTTTGACAGCATTTTTTCTAGAAAATTCATTAAATGATATTTTCTATGTTTTGTCTTTAAAAATTACCTTGCTTTAATAATAACCATAATTTATGCTTTGAAACTCACTAACATGCTTCAAAACCCAAAGGTGAGCTCTACGTTAACATTTTTCAAGTGTTCACTTTATTTCTTATTTTATAATTAATTTCTCTAATTTAGGTTTCTAAAACTAAATTCATTTATTTTGTTTCTCCAAAATTTCATTGAAATTGAATTCCCTTCAATTTAACTACTTAATCTACCTTAGAAAATAATTTTGAAAATCAAATATACATTGAATGGCATTTTGGCCGAATTCAACATATTCTTTATAAATGATCTTTAAATCATTTTCCATCTTCTAAATCATTTTCAAATTCATTAATTTACTTAAATCCATTAAGTCATTTTTTTTAGAAAATGGATGAGAACATTTTGGTTCTCTTTTTCTTGGTGAAGCCGTGAGCTTCCTTGTGTTCTTTGGAACACTCATGCAAATCCTCACGTTATTCACATCCTATCATAATTATCATATATATATGAACACATACAATATATTTTAAAGCTATATACATGCATACACACATAATCAATTAGAAAATAGAAAAGACATTAAACAACCAACTGAATGAATCCTTATGGATTCTTCACTACAAATACATCCATTTTCTCACCACCACACAAGGTTGATGAGATTAAGTCTCCCTCTTACCTTAAGGGAAGACAAACTCCTCCTAGACTCCTCCTAGTGATTTCGTGTAACCTTCAAAGAATCCTTAACAAGCTCAAACAAATTTTAAAGAGTCATAACTATAGGTGAAAAATATAAACCATGGATCAATCATGGCTTAGAACCTAAGAAATCAAGTTGGAAATAAGAAACAAGGATTTTCACCTTGTAGGAAAAATCTTCAAGATGGTTTTCCAAGCTCAAGATGAATTTTTTTGAAGAAACTTTCAATTAGAAAAGTTCTTTGAATGATGTTTAGATTTGAGAAGTAGGGTTAGGTGAAATTTTAGAAGAGTGGAGATGTTGGTTTAGAGTGTTGACCCACTGGATCTCAAGAAGTAACAATGGTGTTCTTAGCTTTTGGTAGAAAGAGAAGAAAGGGTTTGAGTGATAGTAAAATGAAGATGAAGATGAAGATGAAAATTGTCTCCTAATACCAAGCACTAGGCCATGGAGCTCCTTCAAAGGAGGTGGCCACTTTAGTTGACTCTTAAGACTCCTAATGGCTTTAGATGTGATCAATGGATGATATTCATGGCTTTATCTCCAGGCTTGCTTCTCATTGGTGTAGGAAACCAAGTCACCAAGTGACTAAGCCCTTCTTGAAGATGCCATAGCCGAATGGCCTTAGGAGAAGCAAACTAGGTTTTAGTTCATTTGGTTTCTTAGTTAGGTCTAAGTTAATTTAGTTAAGTTTCTTAGTTACTTAGTCACTACTAAAAAACTGGGTTTTAGAGACCGAAAAATCAGTCTCTAAATCAAGAAAATCGGTCTCTAAATTAAGTAGAGACCGATTTGGAGACCGATTTAAATCGGTCTCTAAAAGCCTCGTCGCTAAATGTTAGAGACCGATTTTTTCGGTCTCTAAATCAGTCTCTAATTTTCGGTCAGATATTGGTCAATTATATTTCAAAAAAGTGCATTAAAGACTGATTTAGATACCAATTTTTTAGAGACCGATTTTCGGTCTTTAAATCAGTTTCTAAATAAGTCTCTAAGTTCGTCCCAAATAAGTTTGAATATATTATATATTTTATAAAATCGGTCTCTAAATCAGTTTCTAGTTTAGAGATCGATTTATCAGTCTCTATATCAGTCTCTAAAATCAGTCTCTAAATTAGTCTCTAAAACTATGAATATATTATATATTTTATGAAGTCAGTCACTAAATCGATCTCTGATTAGAGACCGATTTATTAGTCTCTAAATTGGTCTCTAAATCAGTCTCTAAATCGGTCTCTAAAACACTAAATATATTATATATTTAATAAAATTGGTCACTAAATCGGTCTCTAATCTAGAGATTAATTTATCAGTCTCTAAATCAGTCGCTAATTTTTTTTTAAAAATATCTTCAATTCCTAATTCGGTCTCTAATTTGTGATATGAATTTACAATTATTTTTAAATCTATTTAAATCCAAATTTTTAAAGCACCTAATAAACAACAATCAACTGATATGAATTTATAATTATTTTTAAATTTGTTAAAATCCAAATTTTTAAAACACTTAATAAACAACAATCAACAATCTCATATATAATCAAACACATAAATAAAAAATAACGTAACTAAACTAATTCAGTTTTTAGAATATATTATTTAAACATCAAGACATTCTAGAAAAAACTAAACTAAGCATTGTCTACAATATCTCATTACTACAACATTTCAAATATAAGAAAGTTGAACATAACACAAACTAAGGCGGATGCTATGGTGCACCTGGTCATGTTTTGGTGTTTTGTACACCTTTGAATTTACCTGTCATTGAAGGCAATTTTTTATGCTAGCCGGTCATTGTTTTACTGAGTAATTATACTTACTGTGAAACAGAATGAAAACCCCATCCTGCAATAGAAGGAAAAAACCATGGGATACAACGTTGGTCAATCGTACGACGAAAAGGGCGAGTCTAAGGTACACCTAGGGGCCTCCAAGACGTTCATCGAACAACAGTGCAGGCTAGTTCTCTTTCTCCACCCCGACAAGAACCCCTTCAAATCGATAAAATATTGTAACCCCTTTGGGCCGCTCTTCCTCGGTGGTTTCTGTTTCTGCCTGTGTTTTTTCTTTTTGAGCTGAGTAATATGTGAACTAGCTAGTTCCCTGAGAAATTCAAAGTGTTGATTTTATTGCTTCCATTGCTATTGTTGTTGCTTGATGTAATATGTGAACTAGCTAGATGTTTTCTTTGTGTTGATGACGAAGTATAGGTTGTTTTGGATGAAAGGCAAAATTGAATTCTGATTTATTTGTCCATTTTGCAAAACACTTGTATACTGAGGAGCATAGCTATTCTTTGTGTTGATGATGAACTATAATGCTCAAGCACGTTATGGATGGATGCTTGCAAGTTATTGACTTTTATTTACCCATCAATTTTCTTCTTTGGTAAGCCATTCCTTAGGCTTAGGACAAGAGGCATGCTTGCACGTTATTGCTTTCAATTTTAAGTCAGTCACATGGTTCCAGTTCTAAGTTTAAGCACAAAGATTTTTTCTTTTTTAGTCTCCTCAGTATAAGTTGTTTTGCAGTTCTGATTTATTTGCTCAAATGTATTTTTCAAGTATCCATCCATCTCCTCAATGCCTATCTTGGAAAAAAAAAGGAATTCTTGCAAGTAGTAAATTTACACCTTGGTTTAGATCTTGTATTGAGCATTTCCTTACCATTTCCACCAAATTCCCTTAATAGCTGAGCACATAATTGATGATAAGGCATTTTAGGCTAAAATAAATTAATAAACTAGCAAGAACACAATATTGTGGAGGAAAATTTTGCTATCTCAGCATTTACTGGGGCAGGGGAAACCGGCTCTATCTGTTGCAACCAAACAATGAAGTGTCATTCAATATTCATGGAGAAGAAATTTCTTGAAAATTAAAAGGCACAACCAAGTGGCATTTGGGTAGCATCAGAAAACCATAATGATCTTGAAAAAACCTTTTATAGGTCTGTCAACTCCCTAGCATAAGGCAAAGGTACATATACTCTTATCTTATTTCTTTAGAATGCATTTTAATTATTTAGAATTCCAGACATTAAAAAAACGTAAGATTTTTTTTTTCTCTTTTTCTCTAGATTTGGCACAAGCATGAGGAAGGGGGACATTGGGGATAGGAAGCCAATGTCGACATGACACCCATCCAAATAGCCCAAACAATAATATATCAGGCATATTTTCAGTTGCTAGTAAAATATGTTTTAATAGTCAATCTTATGTTAGATAAAGCACATGCACTCAAAGGATCTAGAATCATCATTAGTCTCCAACGTAATCCTTAGAGAGGAAGGAGGGAGCATCAAACCCGAAATTCCAATGAGAAAACACTATGTTATACATCAGCATCAATATTCTTGATTTATAGGCAGGGGTTTTTTTCTTGATTTAGAGTCCTGTAACTAATTTGTTCTGGTTTAAGTGAATGTTTTTCTGAACAAATTTAGAGTCTTGTAACTGATTTTAGAGTCCTGTAAGTGTAACTGAGTATATTCTTGATTTATAGGCAGGGATTTATTCTTGATTTAGAGTCCTGTAATTGATTTTAGAACATTTTTTTGATTTAGCTTGGGATATTGATACGTATGCATTTCTGTGAGGGTTCTTAATAAGGGTTTTTGATTTTTCAGGTTAACATGGTACGTCCTAGAAACCATGAAATCTTGGATCATTACCCTGACCAGGGTGGAGAGGTATCTGCTGTTGATTTCCCAGAGCTGATGCAAGGGCATGACATTGCAAGGGAGGAATTTGTTATTAGTTCATCAGATGATGAATGGATAGCAGATAAGATCCAACTTGGTCATGATGCTGAGTATGAGAGTGAATCTGATTGTTAGCCTGGGTGGGACTCCAAGTCAGCACAACTAAGCCTGTGGAAGCCTGTTACAGAAGCACCCACAAGTGGATTCAACTGTTTTTTTTTTTGGATACTGATTTTACAGTGTTTTTTTGGCACACATCAACCTGTTACAGTGCTTTCTGTGGATAGGGAATTACTTGGGATAATTGTTCTATGCTATAAATGATTTTTTTTGGGATACCTCATTCTATGTGATGCACATGTGGGGCTTTTTGAATATGCACATCTACTTAGCTATAATGCTTGTGCACTTTTGGTGCTTATTGTAACAGGGAACACTTTGATATTAATGAATATGCATTTTACAAGAATATGCTCTTTCTTGTTTCTTGCTTTATTTGTCTACACATTTTAGGAGTGTTTCTCTGGGTTTTCCTACGGCAGTATATATGGATTGATTAATATATAGGCAGCTCAGTGGCACTTTAGGTGTACTTTCTTTTTTTTTTGGCAACAAAGAGTATTAAAATTTGCATTTGACAATTTGACAGGAAGTGCTTAAATCAGTGAGAAATAAGTGCTTAAATAAGTATTTAAGCAATAGATGTACTCTCTTTTTTTTTTGCAGCAAAGAGTATTAAAATTTGCATTTGACAATTTGACAAGAATTTAGCCAAAGATTCATTGTGACATAAAACAATCCATTCATTAATTCAACAAAAGTACAAAATATTAAACTCGTAAGTATCTTCTACACTTATGCCTAATACCTATTTCACTTAACTGCTACAATCATAAGTACTCAAACCAACATTACAATCATAAACATCAAATCTGCAACAAGCATCTTCAATAATTGTATGATAGCTACTACCACCTTCATTTGGTTCTTGCAATCGAACATTTCTTTCTCAATTTCACTTTTCCAAGTTGACAGGTGTTTGCTAACATCTTCAGGGGCGATATCCTCAAGTCATTCACGGTTTGTGGACCGCACCACTCAAATAATTTGCATCTCCCATCTTCAAATGTATAAAAGTGAAATGGATTAGCTTGTGTTTTGGAAACTTGAATGTCATCCTTCTTTCCACATTTGCATCTAAGACCTCCACTATTATTTGTAGCAGTTGAAGAAGGCATTGGATAGCAATCTAAATTTAGATAATAAAAAAATTAGTCGATAAAAGATGAATGTAAAATTCTAAAATCAGCAAGTCAATAAATTTAGATCAGCAAATTAGAAAATTACAAGCATAAAAGAACTGACTAGATATAGTGGTTTAGATACTTGCAACTACAATGTACCAATTAACAAAGTCAATCCATAATGGAGTCAGTAACAAAGTCAGTCCCTCTCATTGGAATTGAATCAAACACCACATTAACAAAGTCAATCTATAATGGAGTTAAGTTTTAGTGAGAATATATCAGAATTCTTCCTCAAGAGATTCCACAAAATTAATATATCAGTATACATAAAGTTTAATATATCAAAATACACAAAATTAATACTGCTTCTATATACTTGCCTACAAAGACTCTATTCAAGGGATTTAATAATGCTTCTATAGTTATTTAGTCCATACCACCTACTACTAGTAATTAGGAAGGGCCTATAAATACCAGTCTTTACTCTCATCCCAACGGTATGCATAGTGCAAGCTCAAATATTATTCCTCACAAGCTCTCTCGCATCTTTATTTAGTATTCCACTTGAGCATTGAAGTTACATAGGGGAGATTCCCACTCTCTTCTCTTTACAAGTACTCGGTCTCACACTATTAAATTAACAAGTTACCGGAATAGGAATTTCAATAGTATTCTAATGTGTTCAGTATCTAAAATGAGTTGTTAAATATTCATTAAATGTTGAATTTATAAATTTATAATAAATATTTTAAAATAATTAATAATCAATAAAATACTTAACAATTCTCTTTAGATATCAAACCTTAAAAAAAAAAAATAAGTACCATGAAAATTTCTCATTGAAATTAATGACATAAACAAACTTAAACCATGCATGGAAAAGTAATTAAACTTATACAGATTCAGAGCATCAAATTTCGAGGGTAAAAAAGAAAAAGTAAGCCTAACCCATGGTCTAATTATTACCAAAGCCATGCTTGGAACACTAGCTAAAATCCATCAGTTCACTCCAGGCATTATATGTATGAGACCCACCACCTATACCATGCATGTGATGATATTATGTCTAGGACCATTTCCTTGTCGCGGTTCCAATCCCATCATAGTCAAACTCATATAGTTTTAACGTTTCAATGACTACATAAGGGGAAAAAAAAGTAAAGACTATTAAATGCAGATAATAGTGCTCAAGTACTGAATTAAAATCGCAAAGTCATATCAGCCTAGTCCCTAACAACCCAGATTTCTGAATCAAAATACCCCCAATGTGGTTTATCGACCCATATAGTACTTAGACAATATACACTTGTTCTCCTGAGAAAAGATGACTCAACTTTGGTATCCGTCATAATCAACAGTTAACCAGAGGCAGAGATATTCAAAATGGTTTAAAGAAAATTTATCGGGTTATCGAGGTGCACCACTACGTGTACTTGCTAAACAAATGACAATGATAAGGGGGAAAGACAGATTCCAATTAATGATGGTTCAAGCATCAACAGAAGCAATCTTGAAGAGAGTAATGGTTAGAGCATTTTGTCAAGCATGTAATATGCAACCAAAGCAAGAACAAAGAAGATTGGAAAACCCAACATACAAGCTCGTACCTGGACTAACGATCAGGCCTGACGCGCAGCGGCGGTTAGTCGGTGACTGGCGAGCAGCGGCGGTGACCTCGGACCTCCATCTTCGCTGCATTCGACGTTCGCTGAAGATTGCATCTTAACCCACTTCCATCAGCACAATGATTTACTCTTCAAAGCATCTTGACGATGCATCTTGCATCTTGCGATTGGGAGGCACATTCATTTCAAACTATCACAGAAATGAAACGGATTGCATCTGACGATGCATTCCGTTTTGGGCTCTTACACAAATGAAACAACGAAGAGAGGAGGAAAAAGCAACTCTCTGGAACAGTGATTTTCTCTTCCACAAATTTACCACTTTGGCAATCTCAATTTCACCAGATTACCACCAGGTTACCAGTCATAAATCGTGACCATCAATTTATTTAATTGATATATCAACGCCTATTGTAACAAGGTGCACGGTACACCCTAAAAACGAAGGTGTACCTTAGACTCGGCCCACAAACTAAACTCTAATCATAAAAACTCGTCCTCGTCCTCGTCCTCTTCTGCTCCGTCAGTCACGGGAAATGTTTGAGAAGACTGAAAGTTAATCGACTGCATCATCTCTTGTACCAACCGATTTATCTCCTCAATCTGTCTCCTATTATCTGCTACTTGAGCCCGAAGCTCATTTCTCTCACTTCTTAATTCTTCAAGTTCATCTCTTCGCACCTAGTCAGATGATGAAGAACTTGAGCCACGATATTGTGGTCTTCTAGCCACTACGGTAGACTTAATTCGAAGACTATATATTTTACCTTTTTTTGCTCCAGCCACATTGCACCATACATCCAACTCATCTGGGGGAGGAGTTCCTTGCTCTGATGCTCTTTGGGTCATTTCTTGCATTTTGTTTGCAAATTTGATCTGTCAATACCAATATGACACTAATTAATGTAAAAAGTTAAAGCAACACATAAATCTAACATAATATAAGTCATGACATAAAGTATAAGAATAAACGTGATTTCAATCACATGTTAAAAGTTGCAAACTTGTTTAATTTCAATTTGACATACTATTAAACTCTCAAAAGTCAATCCCCTGTCAGCATTTTAATGACAACTTAGATACATGAGTATAACTTATCATTAAGTAAAGGAGAGAATTTAGTTCAAAAATCTAATTCTCTAGAACCATATGTTTGAAATAATAAATGATGCTAAATTAACTAAGTAACTTTACTGGCCTTCTAAGTTCTGACTAAGACCAAGTGTGGGATTTCTTTTTTTCATGAAATTAACTAAATTTTATAAATCACACAAACATGCATTCCAACGGAAAGAACACATTAGGAAATAACAATAGCTTCAATCGAATGCAATTTATCGGACCAAAATTCTCTCTCTGTCTAAGGATCAATTAAATCCTATTCAAATCGATTCCAAATGTAAATCTAGCATCTTGACTAATATAATTTCTTTGAACTACAGGAATGAATAACTTCTATTATCAGTTTCTACATAACAAAGAAATGTGAGCTGAAAATTTCTCAAGTATCTAGAACATCTTATTTTTAAAATCAGCCTCTGATATGATGTTCTCAAGTTTATTTCAATAAGAGGATTATTGTAAGCTTCTAAATCACTTATATAATATTCTATGCAAACCTTCGCAATTCTCACTGGTTGGTCAAGCAATTAAACCATGAAAGTTTTTAGAACACCAACCTCTTACTTTACCAATATAGTAGATGAATCAAATAGGATGACCTGCTGCCAGAGATTAAAAACACTCCCCCACCCCCAAAAAATGCTAGCATTTTCAACAACAAATATTATTCATAGAAAACTCTCATGCTCAGACATCTATTATTCTAGAAGTTCTACATATCAGGATAAGTCAATTTTCACATTCTTTTCCTTCCCCTGAGTAGTAAAATTGCTGGCAAAGATGTTTAAACAATGTGTAGTTAACTTCTCTGATCAAAGCAAAACAAACAACTTAAAAAGACAAACAAATTCTAACATGCATTTAAGTTATATATTTTTTTAAATTTTTTTACCCTTTGAAAAGAAAGGCAATAAGAGAAACCAGTTAATAACCTAAAAAAATGAGCACCCACAATGCGATCTTGAGATCTGGTCTTTTCACCAATGATATTAAGGTCAATAGTTAATGTGTTCGTTACCAAAATGCAGTGTGAAGGGCAGATCTTCTCAAGATCACTAAATATAGTTTGTTTAAGACTAACATTTTCAATTACAACCTGCAAAGAGAGAAAAATTATGCTAATTAACTTCCAACAGTATCAACAAGGACACTTTAGATGTCCTCTGTAAAATATTCAGTACCATAAGACTGAGAAAATGAACTTAGCGTAAATGTGTATAACAAAACCACTTTACCAATTTCTTTGAATGATCCAAGTTCCAATATTCTAAACCAAGTCAACTATTTTCTAAGTAAAATAAAAAGGACTTCAGGCAACCAACCTCAATGACCATGTTCACATCTTTAAATTCAGAGTAATCCAGAACACCTTTAAGCAGTGAGAGTGCTCCATCTGCCTTATGTTTTGTCAACTTTCCTCTCGTCACTAAACCATGAACATTTGCTGTCATACAAAATGAAATAAAAATATGCCAAAAAAATTTGTTATAAAATAAACTTACATGCATCAAGGACAAGAGCTATTTACTCTATACTTGTCCTCCCAGAAGAATTTGAAGAAGTTTAAATGTTTCCAACATCTTCCATTTCATTCTAAGAAAGAGTCTATAAGGGAGCAATTTAAGCTTGCTAAGTAAGGGTAGTCATCCTTCAGAGAACTAGACTACCAAAATTGTAAATTGTAATAAGTAATAACAAGTCCTTCTTATACGGTGAAGAATAATGCTTACAGATTAGAGCATTAACATGCATTTAAATAGAAATTAGGTATACTAACTAGCCAATGTCCAGAATATGTACTGCTGTTAATGTGCATATTAAACCAACCGTTAGATAGCAGGTGCATATTAAAAAGTCCTCAGCAAACATTCCGCTAAACATACTATTTTTATGGAAGACACTACTTAGCAACTTGCCAACAACTTATCACTAACATCGACCAATTAGCTATTGATCTTTTGTCTCCAATTATT
Source organism: Ormosia emarginata (assembly GCA_029884605.1). Taxonomy (NCBI): domain Eukaryota; kingdom Viridiplantae; phylum Streptophyta; class Magnoliopsida; order Fabales; family Fabaceae; genus Ormosia; species Ormosia emarginata. The sequence continues at coordinate 12,783,630 of JAQQTP010000063.1, read as the reverse complement.
CCTACTTCACTCACAAGACTGGAATAATCACCTTCTATCGTTTTTATTCCCTTCAGAAGATATTCGGAATTGACTTCCTTGAGTATAACATGAATATTGATTAGTATAAGAGCTAATGCTAGAACCCATAAGACCTCCCCCAATAATAGCAGTTTTTTTCACATTTCTTGGCTTGAGTCCAATATCAGTTACACCAGGCACCTGCCAAAAGATAGTAGTCAGTGAATACATAAACCAGAGTAAACTCTCAGCTGCTGTTTTCCCAAGATCAGCAATGAGAAGATGAGAAATCCATGTTAAAAACTAAACCATATGAAATGTTGATTTATCAGTTATTTATATGGAATTTGTCATCAAATATAATGAAGACCACTAAACCTTTGTTGTCTGAGAACCATCCAAACAATCTAGTTTTCTCTAATCAGGTATGAAGCACATAAGTATCATTGAAAACAATAAAAAATGAAAGCAAAGGCCAAAGATCACCTATACTAGTCATCTAATCATTACTTGAGAAGGAAAGTACGGGTTCAGATTCCAGTATCCAGGGGAGGAAGGTCATATCTGGCCATGTACCTTTGATATTGTACGCTGAGCAAAGAAGACATGGATTAAACCTTTTGCAGTGTCAGATATGACTAACTTCTTGAATACTTCAGCCTCCTGCAATTAATTTTTTAGTTATTAGCTTATATTTGATCTGAATCAACTGATCGTAAGTTACACAAAACAAGTAGCAAGATACTTGTGAATAATAGAGGAAGAATAATCTGTCTCAAACTCAAAAACAGTATAACAAGGAACTGAGTGAATAAAAATCCAAGCAAGAAAGCACATGCATTTACTTTGAACAAAGACAATCATAAACTAACAATACCCTTTGAACTCCACTGTAGCCTCCATGAACTATTCCATGCTCAATCACATCTATGCAAGCCTAATGCTGAGGCAAATGTGGAGCAGTCTTTTTGACATTTTGTCTGGCAGTTTTCAACACTTCACGTGTTACAGAAAGGGAACCAAGTTTGTCTGTCCTATGAAGTGAACGAATCCAAGGTTTGCGCCTCTCTCCAATTTCAAGCGCCCACAGCCGAGATACCTTTAGTAACTCCTCCGGAGACACAATAGCATCGATAAGTCCTAGTTTCTTCCCTTCTTCTGACGTGATTGGTTTAGATGTCAGCAAGAGACACAATATTAAATTTACTTATATTCTTATTACAATCTGAATAAGAATCTGGACCGAGCACTTGGAGGCACGGTTGTAGGGTGGGTTGGAGATGGGGTGGAGATGAGGCGCGCTTGGTGACGGAAAGAAAAGTAGGAGATGAACCAAATTCCACAAATCAACCAAATTCATTCCCCCGAATGACTTCCAACACTGCCCACATCGAAATTTGGATAAAAACAGAAACTTTTTCATCAACCCAAATCATTTGTATTAAACAAAACGAACAGCAGAAAGAGAGTGTGGATTCGATGGATCAAATTTACACTAAAGAGAAAATGGAAAGTAACCTCAAGAATGAGATACTCCAAGACGGAGGAGGTAGACAGGGCACTGGCACCAACACGTTCAGCATACTTGCCAGCTTTGAGAAAGTGGGCGATACGACCGGCAGGGAATTGAAGACCAGCTTTGTGAGACCTCCCCTTTGCTAGGGCTTTTGGTAGAAATAAGGAAGATATAAAGAAGAATCGGGACTGGTGGTATATCACCCTCTTCCTTTGTTATTTTTTTAATTTTTTAGTGACCAAAAATTCGGTCGCTACATATTTATTTTTAAAAAAAAATTATAATATAATTTTAGCTTTAAATTTTGTTTTTTATTTTTTTTATTTTTTTAGCGACCGAATTTGCGGTCTCTACATTTTTTATTTTTTTGTAATTTTTTTTTATTTAAAGATCGAAATATCGATCTCTAATAATAAGAATAATTTTTATTTTTTAAATTTCTTTTATAACATAATTTTAGTCTCTAATTCGGTCTCTAAAAAAAATTAGAGACCGAATTAGAAACTATTTTTTTTTTGTAAATTTTTTTATTTAGAGACCAAAATATCGATCTCTAATTCAGTCTCTAAAAAAATTTAGAGATTAATTTAAAGACTGATTTTATTTCGGTAGCAAATTAAATTTTTTTCTTTAATAGGTCTCTATTTCGGTCTCTATAGAGACCAAAATAAATCGGTCTCTAAAACCCAAATTTCTAATAGTGAGTTAGCCATTTAGTTAGCTAGGATGACTAACCATTTTCTTGATTCTTCTAGAACCTTCTCTAACTAAAACTTAAATGACTAGTTAACTAGGTTGGTTCCATTTAGTTACTACATAAGCTTCCTAACTTAACTTAGTTAGATTTAGGTTAACTTAGTTAGATTTTCTAGTTATAAACTAACAAGTCCAACCATTTTTGTGGACTGAAATCCTATTGGTCTAGAAATTTTCAAGGCACTATTGTTGACTAGCTCTCATTGGCTTAGAAATAATTCAAGCCAGAAACGTTGACTGATTCTCCAAACGTGGGTCCCACAGACTTTTCCGAGTCTATGGTCCATTTGGAGCAAAATTCTACTATTTTTAAGACAATAAGTAATGTCTAATAAAATAATAATATAAAATATTTTTATTGCACAATTGAATCTTAAAAATTAAAAGATTAATACACGTATCACTCGGAACTGGGTTTTAGTAAGATCCCCCAACTCCGAATAATTAAATTAAGATTTCCCCGACCCGAAAATTATTATTTTCTTGACTCAGAGTAAACCACACACAATAGTCAAATACAGTCACGAAACAATCAAATTCATTTTATAACTCAGAAAACATAAAATAGTACATTTAGGACAGTATCGTAATTTAACCAAAAGTTGGGGTGTTACAAAGTTCAAGAGATTCCTCAAAAAGAAGAAAACCTTCAACAAAAGGCCCTCAAACTTCTTTTTCAAGAAGATCACTACAAAAGCTGAAAGTTCAACATCAAATGTGAAGTGCTATGAATGTGGCAAACCTAGACATTACAAGAATGAATGCCTTAAACTTCAAAAGAAGGACAAGCATGGCAATCATGAGTCTAAGGACAAGAAGAATAGAAAGCCAAGAAGAGCATATATAGCTTGGGAGGAGAATGATATGGATTCCTTTGAAGATTCTAAGGAAGAAGAGGCCAATCTTTGTCTCATGACTAACCTTCAAAGTGACAATGAAGATGAGGTAAATGAAATCCCCCTACCTTTGATGAACTACAAGATGCTTTTGATGAATTGCATAGTGAATATCTGAAAATTGCTAAGCAATTAATGTCATCTAGGAAAGTCATTGCTAAACAATGTAGTGATTATGCATCTCTTCAAATTAAGATTAAAGAGTTAGAAGCTAAAAGCAATAAGCTAATTGCATCTAGTTCTACATGTTCTAATTGCAATATTCTGGAAAAAGAAGTGGAAAAACTAAAAACCACTTTATCTAAATTTACAATGAGAACAGATAACCTAAATGCCATATTAGGACAACAAAAAAAAGTATATGACAAAGTTGGAATAGGCTATAAACCAGCATTGCATGAAAAGGCTTTTAAGAAACTCTTTGTTGCACCTAAATCCTCTACTAGTCCTTTTGTTAAATGTTTCTATTGTGCAAGAAAAGGACATACAACTTCTATATGCTAATTTAGAAATCCTTCAAGGATTAGTGTTAAACAAATTTGGATTCCCAAGGGAACATATGTTATGACTAACACCAAAGGATCCAACAAAATTTGGGTACCTAAGACAAATGCTTAAAATCTGTTATTGAAGGTGTGTTTGAGAGCCAAAAGTACAAAATGGTATCTTGATAGTGGCTGCTCTAAACATATGACTAGAGATATCACAAAGTTCTTATCCTTCACTCCCAAACAAGGTAGAAGTGTCACCTATGGTGATAACAACAAAGGAAGGATCTTAGGAGTTAGAACAATTGGAAGAAGCACATCTACCAAGATAGAAGAAACTTTAGAAGAGTTTCAACTTGAGGAAAAGCAGGACAATGACAAAGTGGAAATTCCAAGAGAGGCTCAACATGAAGATCTACCTAAAGAATGGAAAACTGCAAGGAATCACCCTCTAGAGAACATAATTGGTGAAATATCCAAAGGGGTAACCACTACACATTCCTTAAGAAATGCATGCAATAATATGGCTTTTGTATCACAAGTTGAACCTAAAACTATAAATGAAGCAATTATTGATGAAAACTGGATTGTGGCAATGCAAGAAGAACTTAATCAATTTGAAAGAAATAAAGTTTGGAAACTTGTTCCAAAACCCAAGGATAAACAAATAATTAGTACAAAATGGGTGTTTAGGAATAAGCTTGATGAAAATGGTATCATAGTAAGGCATAAAGCTAGATTAGTAGCCAAAGGCTATAATCAAGAAGAAGGAATTGACTATGATGAGGCATATGCACCTGTAGCTAGATTAGAAGCTATTAGAATGTTGTTAGCATATGCATGTATCATGGATTTTAAATTGTATCAAATGGATGTTAAGAGTGCATTCCTAAATGGATATATACAAGAAGAAGTGTATGTTGGTCAACCCCTTGGATTTGAAATAAACGAATTTCCTAATCATGTGTATAAACTCACTAAACGTTGTATGGACTTAAACAAGCTCCAAGAGCTTGGTATGAAAGGCTAAGTAATTTCTTACTTCAAAAGGGATTTACAAGAGGAAAAGTTGACACAACATTATTCACTAAAAAAAAGCACAAAACATTCTACTTGTTCAAATTTATGTTAATGATATTATATTTGGTGCTACTAATGAATCTTTATGTAAGGAATTTGCCAAACTAATGCAAAACGAGTTTGAAATGTCTATGATGGGAGAACTTACATTCTTCCTTGGACTACAAATCAAATAATGTAATGATGGGACTTTCATAAGCCAAACTAAATACTGCAAAGAACTATTGAAGAAGTTTGGAATGGAGAATGCAAAGGAAATGGCTACTCCAATAAGTCCATCATGCTACTTGGACAAAGATGAGAAAGGTAAATTAGTAGATGTTTCCAAGTACAGAGGTATGATTGGTTCCTTACTCTGTCTAACTGCAAGTAAACCTGATATAATGTTCAGTGTTTGTATGTGTGCTAGATACCAATCTAATCCTAAGGAATCGCACTTAACTACTTTAAAAAGAATCATGAAATACTTATTAGGAACTAAAGAAATGCAACTATGGTATGCTAAAGGATCAACATGTAACTTAGTAGGATATTCTGATTCTGACTTTGCTAGATGCAAGTTAGATAGGAAAAGTACTAGTGGAACTTGCCACCTTCTAGGAAACTCATTAGTTTCTTAGTTTAGTAAGAAACAAACAAGTGTGGCTTTATCAACTGCTGAAGTAGAATATGTTGCAGTAGGAAGTTGTTGTGCACAAATTCTTTGGATGAAACAACAACTTATTGACTATGGTGTTCTCTTAGAGAAAGCACAATCAGATGTGATAATACTAGTGCTATAAATCTCAGTAAGAATCCTATAATGCATTCAAGAACCAAACACTCTGAGATAAGACATCATTTCATAAGGGATCACATTCAAAGTGGAGATATAATCATTGAATATGTTGATACAACTAAGCAATTAGCTGATATTTTCACTAAACCATTGACTAAAGAAAGCTTTTTCTACATAAGAAGAGAATTAGGAATAATTGATCCTACCTATGCTTAATGTTTTGAATGTAGAATACACGATAATTTGATGTTTGATATCTAAAATCGATTAAACAATCGATTTGTCTAGGCAAAATCTCTAATCTAAAAGTTAGTACACAGATTAGATAATCTATGTACAAACGTGGAAATCTATTTTAAGTGCCCTTACATCGATTATATAATCGATTAATACAAGTAATATAGACTTAAAATGATTAGAACATAAATGTTGTACATCGATTGACTTCAAAAATCAGAAAACATGACTTTCTGGAAGTCATTATACATCGATTGAATAATCGATTTCTTTGATTAAAAAGGTATAGGAAATCATGTACATCGACTGACACATCGATTAACTTGCTATGAAAACTTGAAAATTCAAATTTGATCTGCTATAAATCGATTAGCACATCGATTGAATCATAAATCTCAGATACACTACTCACTGTAAGTGTATACATCAAATGATACATTAATTAGCAATGGATTGAATACACTGACCCTGTGTATACATCGATTGTAACATCGATTGAGTAAAAGTTCCAAAATTTAGGACTCACTGACTTACCCTATACATCGATTAGTACATCGATTAGATGTATGCTGCAATTGTTGGACTCTCTGACACTGCTTCTACATCGATGCACACATCGATTGAGTTCAAGTTTTCAAAACTTGGTACTCTGACTTAGCTTATACATCGATTGATACATCAATGTACCTGGTTTAAAATCAAAATCCTGATGCTAAGTACATCGATTAGCACGTGTGTACTAGATGAAAAACCCTTTAATACATCGATTGGGTAATCGATTGACTGATTTGGGTTTATAAAGTTAAACCCTTCCCTCCAAATCTTTCACCTTTCCAATCCAAATTTCAAAGACTCAAACCCTAGCAGAGCTCAAAATAATCTCCAATGGCTCGTGTGAAGCAACCTCAACCCTCTACACATGTTCCCTCTAACTCCACATCTTCCTCCTCAACTCAATCTTCCACTCCTCAAAAAGTTTCACCCATAACAACCTCTACACGCCCTAAAAGAAGAGCAACTGAGAAAACCCAGGCTTCTCAAAGGATTGATAAGCTTCCAGTCAAAAGCTTGAAGAAGACACAAGACAAAGGCAAGAAGGTAGCTGAATCTTCAAGACCAGCACCCAAGAAACAATAAAAGAAGAAGAAAGTGCTGAAGGAAACACCTAAAAAGAAGACTGTTCAAAAGAAGAGAAAAAGAATAGAGGAAGAAGAAGATGATGATGAAGAAGTCACTGAGACTGACCTTCTCAAGAGGTACTTTTCTGATGAGGAGTACATTATGCTTTACAAGAATGATTTTAAAAATAGGGATATTCACGAAGCTAGGACTGTAGATTTCAACTACTTTGAGGCCAAAGAGTTTACTTTTCACAAGATTTTAGAAGAGTATAAACTAGGCAAATTTCTGCAAATTAAAAGTGATATTTACCCTACATTGATTAAAGCATTTTACTGCACATTTGAGATGGACAATGAAGGATTTTCTGCTGAGGTGAAGAACACAAGAATTGAGATGACTTTTGATGAGTTTGCTCAATTTACTGGACTTGATTACAAAGGAAGTAATCTTGCTGGCACTGGACCTGACAGTGTATGGATAAAGAATTTTGACAAGGAAGAAGCAAAGAAGGTGTTTCTAGTTGAGAATGCACCAGAAGGAAGACTGATAAACATAAGCTCTATGCACATTCGGCATAGACTCCTGCAATACGTACTGAGCAGGATGCTTTTACCAAGATCTGGAAATCATGCTGTGTTGCAGAACAATGATATTCTGATGCTCTGGGCAATGATACAGAAGTAGTTAAGTTGGAGCTTCATAATTACCAGGCATATGCTGGACTGCAAAATCAGTGGAGCTACCCTACCTTATCCTGGATTAGTGGTGAGTTTACTGGAGCATTTTAAAGTCTTTCTAGATAATGAAGAAAAATTTCAAACTAGGGAGATCACTCACAAATTTGGTGAAGGAACAATTAGCAAAATGAAGATTGTTAAAGTGGATAGAGAGTGGGTTAGGATAGCTGGTGAAGAATCAAGAGCTGCTATGGACAACTCAGAGCTGAGTAGCAAGATAGACAAGCTACTCCAAATGTTTCAGAATTTTGAGGCTAGGCAAACCAAACATCATCTAGTGTTGAAGCAGTCTATTGATTATCTGAATATCAGACTCAACACTTTGGATGGCCAAATGGCCACTTTGCATCAACATCTAGGCATTTCCATCACTGCACCTCCAGAAGTTTATCCCACTTCTGAAGATGTTGTGAACATAGCTAGAGATGCTTAACATTGCCATCATTGTACCAAGAGGAAAGCAATCCTGAAGAACAAGTAACCCAAGCTTCATAGCACACTGAAGAACCAAGGACCAATGAAGATATTTAGATCTTAGGGTGTCTTAAGTGTGTCTATAATGATGTTAGCATTTTTTTTGTTCTACTGTTTACAATTTTAATTTTTCTTTGAACAATGATGAATTTAAATGACTATAAAACTTGTTTTGATTATGCTGATATGAATGAATGGCTGAATTTCTAGTATGTACCTTGTTTTACATGCTTTTATACTTTGAATCTCCCACACATGTTCTTTTTGATAATGATAAAGGGGGAGAATGGGTACCATACTAAACAAAACAACTAGAACTAATGATCTAAAATAATGATGCAATGATCCTATACACGTTCAAATGATAAAAACTGTCAATTAGACAGGGGGAGTAAAGGGTATGCATTTTATTATTCTGATATTTCTAATTACTTCCAAAGATATATTGAATGTTAAACATGTTATGTATGGTAAGTTTGTCATCAATCAAAAAGGGGGAGTTTGTGAATAAATGACCCTACTATGTTTTGATTAATGACTAAACTTAACATGATTATTACTTTGATTCACTAACTACTTGCCAAGCTTGAGTTTTTCAATAAGATTTAATGGAGCAAGAAAGGTGAATGCAAAGGATCATGGAGCAAAGCATTTCAATGCAAGGATCATGAAGGAAAAGTTGAAGGAGGAGCATCATGATGAAGGAATTCAAGAAAGATCATTAGGAACCTTTTTGTAAAGAAAAGACTTAGTATAATTCTTCGATTAAGCTCTCTAAAATAAGTAAAAATGGACTAAGCATGAAAAAGGTTAATTAATAAGTTTGTACATCTATGTGTACATCGATGTACTTTCAATTAATTAACTAACTTTTAATGAAAATCTCAGTGTACATCCATGTATAAGTGTTATACATCTATGTATACATCGATTGATTCTAAATTTACTTGATCAGTATACATCTTTGCATCTGTACATTGATTGATACATCTATGCATAAGCCAAAATAGAAGCAAGGACTTTTTGAAATAACCATACAATCGATTAGGTAATTGATGTATAAACTTCTGGGCTGTCAATGCAAATGTTTTTCAAGAACAACATCGATGTACTCATATGTGTATCACTTAAGATCAAGAACATCCAAGAACACAATCGATTAGGTAATCGATGTACACACGTTGTAAGAGTGAAATTTTGTTTAATACATCTGTGTACTAATCGATTAACTGATAACAGAATTTTTCAAATAAGTTTGCTTTGATCTTAACTAACTTGTAAAGTGTGTCCAACGGATCTATTTTGAGATATACCTATATAAAGACATTGACAAACACTTTCTTACTAACAATTCAATTCAAATCTTGAGATCAAATACACAAATATAGAGAGAGCTTTTTCATTGAAAGAAAATTAAGTATTTTTTTGTAGAACTTTAAGTTGTAATATCTGATTTCTTAGAATCTGATTCAATCTTTTCATATTGTAAAAGAGAGATAAGAGAGAAGGTTCTCTCACTGATGAAATCAAGAGTAGAAGGGACTCTTGATGCTGTGCAAGAATAGAAGGAATTCTTATGGGAATTGCAAGATTGCTTTAACTTAAAAAGCTGTCATTTGGGTAGAAGGAACCTAGAAGTGAAGCTTGTGTAAAGAATCTTGTAAATTGATCTTTGATAGTGGATGAAACTCACAGTGATGTGGCGACTGGATGTAGGTTACCAGAGGAGGTTGCTGAACCAGGATAAACTCGGTTTGTAATTTTCTCTATCCCTTAACTCATTAATTGCTTTATTGTTAAATGCATAAATTAAGCAATATGTTAGGGATTCCTGCATGATTTGATTCGTTTATGATCTTGTTAATATCTGAAATCAATCTCACAGTTAATATTTCTTTTTTAAGTTTCAAGTCTTGACAGAAATTCATCTTGCAAAAACACATTTTGGTTTGTTGGTTGACAAAATCTTTTTCATAGTTAACGAAAAGAATAAGTTTTTACAAAAAAAGGAAAAAGTTTCGAAAGATTATCATACTCAATTCAAACCCCCTCTTCTTGAGTATTAAGAAGCCATAACCAACAATGGGCCCATGAAATCAATTCCCCAACAATAAAAAATTTCAATGACAAGGATGGGGTTCAGAGGCATTATGTTTCTTTTTGAAATTGAGCCCAATTTTTGACAATTTTCACAACTTTTGAAAAAAGTATAGCAGTCCTTAAATAAAGTGGGTCAATAAAATCCATACTGCAAGATTTTCGCAGTTGTTTTCTTTGAAGAAAAGTGACCTCCAAATGCTTTTGAGTGACAAAATTTAATGACACTACCTACCTCACTGTCGGGCACACATCTCCGAAAGATTTGGTTAGGACAATATTTGAACAAGTATAGGTCATCCCAATAAAAAAATTTCACCTCTGTCAAAAATTTCCTTCTATCTTGGTGCATCCATTGAGACGGCATCTTTCCTGTTACAAGAAAGTTGACTATGTTAGCAAACCAAGGCATGGAATTGACAGAAAATAAAAATTCATAGAGAAAAGAATCATTAATGGGTGTGCTTTCAAAAGGTGAGCCTGTTATAAGTCTGAACAAATGATCAACAACAACATTTTCAGCTCTTTTCTTATCTTTTTATTGTGATGTTGAATTCTTGAAGCAACAAGATCCACCGTATCAATCTTGGTTTGGCATCCTGCTTAGACATCAAGTATCTAACAGCAACATGATCGGTGAAAATCACAATAGAAGAACCAATTAAGTAAGATCGAAATTTGTCTAGTGCAAAAATTGTGAATACTTATGTCTTGAAGCATATCAAATGAGTTTTTGATGATAACAAAGTCAAGATGAAGACCAAGATCAAAAGAAGAAGACCAAGATCAAAAGAGGTATATTAGATATAGGTCTTAGAACATCAATATGAAATGCTCTCTGGTATCTCAATTATATTCAAATGGTTTTTCAAATATCTCATAAATCAACTTGTTTTTCAAAGTTCATATTTTAAAGAAATGTTGATTTCAACCTTGGATTATGTTAAACATTTGTAAATCTTGTTTAGTCCAAGTACCCCAATGTTAAAAATGGCCTGGAGACTTAATTGCGCTTGAAAAATGTGTTCAAAGTGCAAAGTAATCGATTACACATGTGTGGTAATCGATTACAAGCTAAACAAAAGCCTTGTAATTGATTACATCAACCATGTAATCGATTACCAGAAAGTCAGAGGGCATGTAATAGATTACACAAGGCTAGTAATCAATTACAACCTGCCCAGAAAGCCAAGAACACGTTCATACAACCATGTAATCGATTACCAAGAGTGTGTAATCGATTACCAGCATTCTGACAGTGCCCAACGGCTATAATTGATACATTTAATGCTGCCCATTAAAGCCCCCAACGGCTCCTTTGATCTAAAAACTTATAAATACACATCTTGGGGCATCATTTGTGGCTAACCAACAATTGAGAAACATCTTTCAATCACTCTAATACGAGAATCATCATTAAATCATTTGTGCTCTGTTTTTGTATACATATTTGAGATATTCTTGAAGAGCATCATAGGGCTTCAATTTGTGTAATCCACTCTTGTGAGAGTTTTATCTTATATACACTTTGATTCTTTGTAAAGAAGGTGAGGTATCCCTTTAGAGAAAAGATAGTGAGGTATCTCTCAAAGATTATAAAAGATGAGGTATTCCTTGTTGTAAAGAAGGTGAGGTATCCTTCAAAGGTTGTAAAGAGGGTGAGGTATCCCTCTAGTGAAAAGGGTGAGGTATCCCAATTTTGAGGCTCAAGCACAAAGGGTGAGGTATCCTAAGGTGTGGTGAGTGCTCTATTGTGTAAAGGTTTTCAAGCACCCGTTCAAGCTTGAAGTTTAGTGAAAAATCTCGAGTGGTTTACTTGAGGACTGGACGTAGGTCACAAGGAGTGGCTAAACCAGGATAAATCTTTGTGTTTATTCTTCTCCACTCTATCTCTTTACTTTGTGCTTTAATTATATATGCTTGAGTTGAGTTTGTTATCTAGCTTTGCTTGAATACTTTCTATCTTGGGTTATTTATTTGTGAGTGATTCTTTTAATCTCATTTATCTATTCACTTCAATTAAATAATAGCTTCAACGAAAATTTGATAAACAAGTGCTTTGCGAAAGATTTGCGAAAATATTTCATAAACTTAGTACAAGTTAGCCTGTACTGTTTAACATTCAAAATCTAAATTTTAGTAATCTGGTAATCAATTACAAGACCTTTGTAATCGATTACAAAGGCTTTGCCAAGCATTCCAAGCCAAGTCAGAAAGCAGGTAATCGATTACACCACATATGTAATCGATTACCAGGAATCCAGAACATGCGTAATCGATTACACAGCCATTGTAATCGATTACACAGGGTTTTAAAAGGCAAAAACATATTAGACATCCATTTTTTTTTACATCAAGCTTTGTTATAATGATTCCTCGTTTATACACTATCTAACCCATAGCTCCTTTATATTTGTATGTCTTTGGATACTTTTAGTATCAATGATTATAAAATCTGATATACTTTTTTTTTCTTTATATGCTTTCACTATTGGTATCACATATTAATGTGCTAAACTGTTTATTCTCTGATATTGATCCTGTTGGGCTGAAATGAATATACAATGTTGAATGCTTATGTTGTTTTTTATAATGCCAACGGGGGATTGATTAGTGAAACATGTTGCATGCGTACGGGGGAGCTTTGCACTTTTACATGAAAATTATTTATCCTATCTCATGCATACATTATGGGGGAGAATTGTGCTTAATCTCTGATAGATAAATAAATGCAAATATTTCTCTCTTTTATGTTTATTTTGTCATCATAAAAAAGGTGGAGAATGTGAATGCTTATATCTTGAAGTATATCAAATGAGTTTTTGATGATAACAAAGTCAAGATGAAGACCAATATCAAAAGAAGAAGACCAAGATCAAAAGAGGTATATTAGATATAGGTCTTAGAACATCAATGCGAAATGCTCTCTGGTATCTCACTTATATTCAAATGATTTTTCAAATATCTCATAAATCAACTTGTTTTTCAAAGTTCATATTTTAAAGAGATGTTGATTTCAATCTTGGATTATGTTAAACATTTGTAAATCTTGTTTAGTCCAAGTACCCTAATGTTAAAAATGGCCTGGAGACTTAATTGCGCTTGAAAAATGTGTTCAAAGTGCAAAGTAATCGATTACACATGTGTGGTAATCGATTACAAGCTAAACAAAAGCCTTGTAATTGATTACATCAACCATGTAATCGATTATCAGAAAGTCAGAGGGCATGTAATCGATTACACAAGGCTAGTAATCAATTACAACCTACCCAGAAAGCCAAGAACATGTTCATACAACCATGTAATCGATTACCAAAAGTGTGTAATCGATTATTAGCATTCTGACTGTGCCCAACAGCTATATTTGATACATTTAATGCTGCCCATTAAAGCCCCCAACGACTCCTTTGATCTAAAAACTTATAAATACACATCTTGGGGAATCATTTGTGGCTAACCAACAATTGAGAAACATCTTTCAATCACTCTAATACGAGAATCATCATTAAATCATTTGTGCTCTGTTTTTGTATACATATTTGAGATATTCTTGAAGAGCATCATAGGGCTTCAATTTGTGTAATCCACTCTTGTGAGAGTTTCATCCTATATACACTTTAATTCATTGTAAAGAGAGTGAGGTATCCCTCTAGAGAAAAGAGAGTGAGGTATCTCTCAAAGATTATAAAGGGTGAGGCATCCCTTGTTGTAAAGAAGGTGAGGTATCCTTCAAAGGTTGTAATAGGGGTGAGGTATCCCTCTAGTGAAAAGGGTGAGGTATCCCGATTTTGAGGCTCAAGCACAAAGGGTGAGGTATCCTAAAGGTGTTGTGAGTGCTCTTGATTAGAAAAGTCATCAAGCACCTGTGAAGCTTGAAGAATTGGAGGCTCTAGCACAAGGGTGAGGTATCCTAAGGTGTGAGGAGTACTCTTGTTTGTACAAAAGTTTTCCTAGCACCTGCGAAGTCTAGGAGATAGTGAAGAAAATCTCAAGTTAAGCTTGGGGACTGGATGTAGGCCACAAGTGGTTGGTGGCTGAAACAAGATAAATTCTTGAGTTTGATTCTCTCTTCCCTACACTCTTTAATTTCAGTATTTAGTGTAGCATATTTATCTATTGCATATCTTGTCATCTTGGTGATTTGATTTTATGAATTTGATATCTAGCTTATTTGCTTAATTCATCATATACCTCAAGTTGTATTTAAGTAATCTATAATAGTTGTACCTTTGTTGTGCATGTTCCACTGCATTTATTACTTGAGTGATTCAAAATGATTAATTTTTCAAATTTGCATTAAAATTTGTAATCACCCAATTCACCCCCTCTTGGGTGATGGTTGCCATGGCTAACAAAAATTATAACAAGTAGTTGTTTTTCAGTAGTGGTGTAATTCATTTGTGCACTATTTAAAGTTCTACTTGCGTAACATCACATGAGGCTTACCTTCCTTTCTTTGGCCTAAAACAGTGCCAACAGCAAAATCACTAGCATCACACATCAACTCAAAAGGCAAAGACCAGTCAGGAGATTGCATGATAGGAGCAGATGTCAGAAGACTAATTAATTTTTCAAAAGATTTTTGACATTCTTGAGTCCAATCAAATAGTGCATCTTTCAACAGAAGATTACATAATGGTCTAGATATGGCACTAAAGTCCTTAATGAATCTTCTGTAAAACCCTGCATGTCCTAAAAAGGAACGAACTTCTCTGACTATTTTTGGGGAAGGCAAATGGGCAATTAATTCAACTTTGGCCTTATCAACTTCAATTCCTTTAGAAGATATCACATGACCTAACACTATTCCTAAGGTAACCATGTAATGACATTTTTCCCAATTTAACACAAATCATTTTTCTTCATATCTTTTAAGAACTTTTTCCAAATTATCAAGACAATTTTCAAAAAAATTTCCAAAAACTGTCAGGTCATCCATGAAAACCTCTAAATAATGTTCAATCATGTCACTGAAAATGCTTAACATGCCTCTTTGGAATGTTGCTGGAGCATTACAAAGGCCAAAAGCCATTCTTCTATATGCAAAAGTACCAAATGGACATGTAAAAGTGGTCTTTTCTTGATCTTCAAATGCAATTGGTATTTGATTATAACCCGAATAACCATCAAGAAAATAGTAGTATGGATGTCCAGACCCTTTCCAGAATTTGATCAAGAAATGGCAAAGGAAAATGATCTTTCCTAGTAGCAACATTTAATTTTCTAAAATCACTACACATACGCCAATTAGATGAGACTTGCGTAGGTATTAATTCACCTTTATCATTTTCAACCACTGTTATTCCAGATTTCTTAGGCACAACTTGTGTAGGGCTTACCCATTGGCTATCAGAGATAGGATAGATAATTCCAACATCAAGCAATTTAAGGACTTCAGCTCTAACTACCTCTTTCATGTGTAGATTTAATCTTCTTTGAGGTTGTTGAGAAGTTTTAGCATTATCCTCTAAATGTATTATATGTGTACAAATTAATGGATTAATGCCTTTTATGTCCTTTAATGTCCATCTAATTACATTTTTATGCCTTTTAAGTACTTCTGTTAATATACCTTCTTGTTCTTCAGTAAGAGACGAGGAAATTACCACAGGAAAGTTTTGCTCTTTTCCCAAAAATGTGTACTTCAACCCAGCAGGAAATGGCTTTAGCTCCGGTGTGGGTACTTCGTCATGAGCATTATCATTCATGGGTTTTAGCTCTTCAAATCTTGGCTTCCATCCCTTGTACTCCATTACCTATGTACAATCAAGTAAAGAGCATATTTTAGAGATATCATCTTCTAATTGCATGCTTGACTCAAATGAATTGACTAAACAAATTTCTAATAGGTCAGAAGAACTACTTGTTTGAAGATGATCATCTACGATGACTTCAATTCCTTCAACTTCCTCTTTTTCATCAAGGACTTCCTGTGGTTCCTTGCACATGTTAAAAACATTGAGCTCCAGTGTCATGTTTCCAAATGTTAGCTTCACCACTCCATTTCTGCAATTTATCAAAGCATTAGATGTTGCTAAAAAAGGACAGCCTAAAATAACAAGAATTGACTTGCAACTATCAACCATAGGTTCAGTATCTAGGACAATAAAATCCACAGGATATATGAATTTATCAAATTGAACTAACACATCTTTCACTATTCCTCTTGGAATTTAATTGATCTATCGGCAAGTAGAAGAGTTACAGAAGTTGGTTTTAACTCACCTAAGTTGAGTTGCTGATAAACTGAATATGGAAGCAAATTAACACTAGCACCAAGATCAAGTAAAACTTTTTCAATTTTATGTTCTCCAATAATGTATGAAACTATAAGACAACCAGAGTCTTTATATTTCAATGCATTATTATTATGAAGAATGGACTTTACCTATTCAACCAAAAATGCTTTCTTTTTCACATTTAGTTTCCTTTTAATAGTGCACAAGTCCTTCAAATATTTGGCATAACAAGGAATCTGTTTAATAGCATCTAAAAGAGGAATATTGATCTTCACTTGTTTCAAAATTTCAAAAATTTCAGTGTGGTGGTCCAATTTCTTTGGATTATTCAACGCTTGAGGAAATGGGGGTGAAGGCGAGAGTTTGGTCTCCTTTTGGTCAACTTCTTCATTTTCTTGGGGAATTGGTTCAACTTTTTTCTCACAAGGTTCGAAAATTTGTTTTTCAACAACCTTTCCACTCCTAAGAGTTATCACTGACTTGACTTAGTCCATTTGTTGGTTTTCTGAACTCTCCTCATTTATACTGTACTGACCCTTGGGATTTGGTTGAAGTTAAGAAGGAAATTTTCCTTTCTTGTGAATGGTGAGTGCAGAAGAAAGTTTAGCAAGAGTGTCTTTTATGTCATTCATGGTTTGATTATTTTGTTTATTAACGGTCTCTTGCTTTTCTATGAATGCATGCAATGTTTCTTCAAGGTTCTTCCTATATGGTGGGATATAAGGTGCATATCCTTGAGAATTTTGAGAGTCATGTTGTGCCTGAGGAGGTGGTGGTTGCACGAATTGTGTCTAATTATTATTCCTCCAGTTGAAGTTCGGGTGATTTCTCCATCCCGAATTGTATGTATCTGAAAAAGAAGTAAATGGCTTTTTAAAATTATTCATTGCATTTACTTGCTCATGTACAACTTCTTTAAAAATAGGAATCTTAAGACATTCATGTGTTGAGTGTCATAAGTCATCACAAATACCACAAATTTCTTCATTTTGCACAAATTTGATTTCTTTTGCTTTTCTTAATTCCATGACTTCGACCTTTCCAGCCAAACTGCCAAACCTAGCATTTAGATCTTCCTCTTGATTAAGGTGATATTTCCTTTATTAGCACTTGCATGGTTAGATCTAATTGAATTTTCAGAAGGGTTAGTACTATGCCAAGATTGAGAATTTTCAACCAGCTGGTTAAATAGTCTAAAGCTTTATCAAGGGTTAGTACATTTTTACCCTAATTGTATTGTTTTCTATTTTCTATGTGTTATAAAATTAATTTGACTGTTTCATAACTGCATTTAATTATTTTGTGTGATTTACTCCGAGTCAAGAAAATAATAATTTTCGGGCCGGGGAAAATCTTGTTTGATTATTTGGAGCTGGGGGATCTTACTAAACCCAATTTTGAATAATACGTATATCAATCTTTTAATTTTTAGGATTTTTTCTGTGTAAGAAAAATATTTATCATGTAGAAAAGTATGTGGGACCCACGTTTGGCTTGTGGGACCTATATTTGTTTTGTGGGACCCACGTTTGGGTTTGTGAGACCCACTTTTAGGAAAAATTTACTAACGTAAATGGCTTGTAAAATTCTAAACCAAAAGGTTGAAAATCCATAAAAATGGTTAGATTTAGTAGATTAGTTAGTTTAAAATCTAACTTAATGGAATAATTAGTCTAAAACCTAATTAAGTTAATCTAAAGGGTTTAAGTGATAATTAAATGGATTAAACCTAATTAATTTTTCATCAAATTTTAGTTAGGCAATGTACTAGCATAATTAAGTAGAAGATTAGGGACTCTAAGTAAATAAATGATTAACTAAAATACAAAGGAACCTAGCTAATTATTAATTAGAACTAACTAAGAGGACTTAAGAATAATTAGGTCTTTGAAAATCAATCAAATTTTGATTAGAATTCCTATAGCATTTTTGGCCTTATGCATGCATTATGCTCTCAAAATGCAATCATGAAGCAATCATGAATTCTAAAGCAAGCCATCCACCATCCAAATCATCAAAGGCCATTATTAAGCCAAATTGGTCAACAAAGGAGACAAGCTCCATAATTGAGTGTCCTATGGCCATGCATAATGTCTTAAGACAATCATTCACTCCTAAATCAATTATTCTATCATTCTAAACTTTCATTCATTTCTCTCCTACCCAAAGAACCCAAAGAAAACTCCTAAGTCCTCATTTTCCTACCATACGGCCATCACCTCTTCAATACACTTCCATTCATCAAAAATTTCATCCAACTTCATTTCCTAAATCTAAACCATATTCTAAGAACATCTCTAGTTGTGAGTTTTTGCTAAATCATCCATTTGGAGCTTGGAAAATCACTTTGAAGTTTCTTTCCTATAAGGTGAAAATTCTTGTTTCTTGTTTCTAATTTGATTTTTGATGTTCCATGATTGATCCATGGTTTATCTTTTTCTTCCATAGTTTATGACTTTATAATTTGTTTAAGCTTGTTAGGATTTTTGTTGAAGCTACACAAATTTTCTAAGGAGGAGTCCAAAGAGATCTTGTCTTCCTTATAGGTAAGAGGGAGATTTAATCTCATCAACCATGTGTGGTGGTGAGAAAATGGATGTAATTGTGGCGAAGAATCCATAAGGATTCATTCACTTGGTTGTTTGTTGTCTTTCTATTTGTGATTAATTTTGTGTGCATGTTTATTGTCTTTTCTATTTGTGATTTATTATGCATGCAAGCATGTCTATAGCTTTGATATTTTGGTATGTGTTTTATGATTGCTTTAATATATGGTATGTGTTCATAGATATATGATATCTATTGTGAGATGTGAATAATATGTTGAGATTTGCATAAGTGTTCCAAAGAACACATGATGAAGAGCTCACGATTTTTACTATGAAAAAGAGAACCAAAATGTTCTCAACCATTTTTGAAAGGATGACTTAATTAATTTGATTAAGTTAATGGATTTTACAATAATTTAGAGGATGGAAAATAATTTTAAAAAAATGATTTGTACAAAGAATGGTGGAATTTGGTCAAAAATGCTTTTTAATGTATAATTAATCCAAAATTTATTTTCTATGTGTAGACTAGTTAGTTAACCTAAAAAGAATTCATTTACAATGGATTTTCAAGAACCAAATAAGTAAACAAATTTTTATTAGAAGTCTAGTATAGAAAAGAAATAAATTTTAGACACTTGAAAAATACTTACCTTTAAGTTTTTAAAGTATGTTAGCAATTTTTAAAGTGTATTTTATGGTTATAATTAAATAAAGAAATTTTTAAAAGGAAAACGTAGAAAATATCACTTAGTGGATTTTCTAAACGAAATGCTGTCAAAATTGATTAAAAATGAGCAAGTATTGAAGAACGTTTCAAAATGGCATTTAGAAAGCAAGGAAATATTTTACATAGTTAAAGAATAAAATTAACTGTAGAAGAATTTATTAAAATTGAATTTTTGAGAAAAATGTCAAAAATTATTACTTAGAGTAATTTTTGTAAGAAAAATGAAAAATAATGTCTAAATAATATTTTTAGTTTTGGAAAGTTTTAAAATTTAATTTGGAGCATCAAGAAATATTTTATACAGTGAAAAACAGTAGAAATAGCTTACGCGTATTTAAAATAATGATTTTTTTTAACTACGCAATTGAGAAAATGTTAAAAAATATTTACGCGATTGAAAAACGTTTGTCAAATGTGACGTAATTGTGAAAATGCGATAAAATATTTACGCGACTAATGGGAATAGTAATTTTTACTGTCGGGCCAAAGTGGTGGACCCAGACATGTTGGAAAATAGTACTGTCAAGTGCAGACATACTATTTTTGGAATTATTGATACTAAGGGTATTTTTGTAATTATGGTAACAATGAGAATATTTATGTAATTATGATTCATGGTGATACTGAGGGTATTTTTGTAATTATGGATCATTACATACATAGAGTGGTATGTCAATTTGGTTGAAATTGACAATTGACTGACGAGATGAATTACACAGTGTTGCGGGTGTGATAGGCGTAGTGTGTTCATGTGGAGAACTTGGAGGCGTTAGTATGCAGTAGATTCCACATGTGGACAGTTGGTAGCTCCTCTGGGCCGTGGTAACTGATAACACACACTAGCGATCTCGACAAATACTATTCTTAATCAGGATCTATTGGGGATTGTCTGGTGCTATGCCTGGATGTACACGACGTATTTGACTGTGTACCATTCACACGACATATTTGACAATGTGCTGTTTACACAACGTATTTGACTGTGTAATAGTTGGTTGAGGCAGCCTTATGTGCGGACATGTCTACCGGATCATTCTCTCTGATGTTTGTGTTTAGCTCCATGGAGTAGGAACGAGTCTAAATACATGG
Source organism: Ormosia emarginata (assembly GCA_029884605.1). Classification (NCBI taxonomy): domain Eukaryota; kingdom Viridiplantae; phylum Streptophyta; class Magnoliopsida; order Fabales; family Fabaceae; genus Ormosia; species Ormosia emarginata. The sequence goes on along the minus strand of JAQQTP010000063.1, from coordinate 12,762,842 downwards.
CATATTTAATCTGCATCACTGTGTGAATAGTTATAGATTTGATTTATGATATTTTGCATATGTGATAATATGAATTGTTATATTAACTGTTATATTTGTTTGTATTGTCGTTTTCTTTATTGCTATGCTGGTAATGATGTAGATTGTCTCACCTCTTTGTATATATTTTTCTGTATTGTTATTTATGTTCCGTAAAGTCGTTTAGGAAGTAGAAGAGGAGCAACTGTTAGATTGTCAATACAACGAGGAGCAGCAACCGAGTGACCAGTTCGAGGAAGACGAACATCGAGATCGTCCATATCATATGGATTGATTGCAACGTGGTATGGTGTTATCGGAGTGTTTCTGTCTTCCGATGATCTTCCCGAGGAGGATTTTTCGGAGGATCAGAACTTTTAGTGTTATGCTTGGGCTAGTTTATGGTTTGCTTTAAACCAGATAGTTTACTGTTTTAATTAAATAGTTTGTAATATGTAAATTATTTGTACCTATTAAAAACAAAATCATATGTATAATTATAGTGTGTATGTAATAGTTATTTTATTTTATGTTCTCGTTTATTTTATTTTATAATATAATGTTTAAAAAGAATATTTTTCAACCTATATTATTATATATTACGAAATAACTTATAACTTGGGTAGAGGTTTTATTATTATTGTTGGAAATGTGACATCCCCATTAGGGTGTTGCACATTGTTTCCACAAATTGTTTGGTTTTAGGTGTTAAACCTTCATAAAAGAAGCTTATAGTGCGCCATTTTTCAAAACCATGATGTAGACAAGAACTTAACAAATCTTTAAACCGTTCCTAACATTGAAAATATGCTTCATTTGAATTTTGGGAAAAATTTTGGATTTGTCTTTTCATAGCATTGGTTTTATGTGTTGGAAAAAATTTCTTTAAGAACTCACCTTGCATTTCTTGCCATGTGCCAATTGATCTTGGTTTCAAAGTGTTAAGTCAAGATTTTGCTTTATCTTTTAAAGAAAAAAGAAACAATTTAAGCTTAACAATCTCTTCAGTGCAATTTTGGTCATTGAAAGCAATACATACTTCCTCAAATTCTTTCAAATGTAAATATGGGCTTTTAGACTCTAAACCATGAAAATTAGGAAGTAAAGAAATCATACCTGGCTTAAATCTAAAATTGTTAGCATTAAGTGGAAAGATAAAGCATGATGGACTAGAATTTCGAGGTGGTTGCAAATATTCACGCATGGTTCGAAATGGTTGATTTTCATGCTCATCATGTACACTTCATTTTTAGCCATTATGTCAATTGTGTGTGATTGTGATTCAAACAAATCAATATATAAAGTACCAAGATTAATTTTAATTAAACGACCAGAATTTTAATCACGATACCAATTAAGCATAAATAAATGACTTAAAATAGAAAAAATAATGTACAAGTAGGCAGTTTACACTAACCATTAAATATTAATAAGGATGTGGTATAAACCAACCACCCAATAAATATTAATAAGTAAAAAGTTAGATAACTGATAAATTAAAAAGTTAGATAATTAGAGAGTTAATAATTAGTAAGTTAGAAAGTGCAGAAAGTAAAATACAGAAAATAAAGTGCAGAAAGTAAAGTGTAGAAAGTAAATTACAGAAAATAAATTTAAAATATGAAAACCGAGAGAGAGCGAGCCCCACCAGAGCCGGCGAAAGAGAAGAGAAGAAGAAAGATTATTTCGTTATATTAGAAAGCAATAATAAATAACAGAAATTTAAAAGTTAGAGAACAGAAAATAAATGACGTAAATTAAAAGTTAGAGTGCAGAAAATAAAAGTTAGTAAGCAAAAATAAATGACATAAATTAAAATGACATAAATATAAAAGTTAGAAAGTTAGTATGTTAGCAAGTTAGTTGTAACACCCCAATTTTTGGTTAATTACAATTTTGCCCTTATTGTACTATTTTCTGATTTCTGTGTGTTATAAAATTAATTTGACTGTTTCGTAACTGTATTTGATTATTTCGTGTGATTTGCTCCGAGTCAAGAAAATAATAATTTTCGGGCCGGGGAAAATCTTGTTTGATTATTTGGAGCTGGGCGATCTTACTAAACCCAATCCGAATAATACATATATCAATCTTTTAATTTTTAGAATTTTTCTGTATAATAAAAAAAATATTTATCATGCAGAAAAATTTGTGGGACCCACGTTTGGCTTGTGGGACCCACATTTGTTTTGTGGGACTCACGTTTGGGTTTGTGGGCCCCACTTTTAGGAAAAATTTACCAACGTAAAAGGCTTGTAAAATTCTAGACCAAAAGGTTAAAAATCCATAAAAATGGTTAGATTTAGTAGATTAGTTAATTTAAAACTTAATTTAATAGATTAGTTAATTTAAAATTTAATTAAGTTAATCTAAAGGGTTTGAGTGGTAATTAAATGGATTAAAAACCTAATTAGTTTTTTTTATCAAATTTTAATTAGACAAATGTATTAGTATAATTAAGTAAAAGATTAAGGATTCTAAGTAAACTAATGATTAACTAAAATACAAAGGAATCTAACTAACTTTTAATTAAACCTAATTAGGAGGACTTAAACATAAATAAGCTATTAAAAATCAATCAAAATTTGATTGAGTTTCCTATAGCAATTTCGGCCATATGCTATAATTATTCATTCAATTATTCCATCAAAATGCAATCATGAATTCTAGAAGCAAGTCATCCACCCTTGAATCAATCAAAGGCCATTATTAAGTCTAGTTTGTCAACAAAGGAGACAAAGCTCCATAATTGATTGCTAAATGGCCATTAAGCCAATTTTGTCAAAAAGGTGGTTAGCTTTTGCATGAGTGTCCTACGACAATGCATAATGGAGGAAGACTATATTCACTTCATAATAATTCAATTATTCATTCTATCATTCTAAACCTTCATCCATTTCTCTTTCTATCAAGAACTTAAAGAAAAACTCCTAAGTTCCATTTTCCTACTATTCGGCCAACACCATTTCTTCTACTTCCATCCATCAAAAATTTCATGCAACTTCATTTCCTAAATCTAAACCATATTCTAAGAACATCTCTAGTTGTGAGTTTTTGCTAAATCATCCATTTGGAGCTTGGAAAATCACTTTGAAGTTTCTTTCCTATAAGGTGAAAATTCTTGTTTCTTGTTTCTAATTTGATTTTTGATGATCTAAGCCATGATTGATCCATGGTTTATCTTTTTCATCCATAGTTTATGACTTTATAATTTGTTTAAGGTTGTTAGGATTTTTGTTGAAGCTACACAAATTTTCTAAGGAGGAGTCCAGGAGATCTTGCCTTCCTTATAGGTAAGAGGAGATTTAATCTCATCAACCATGTGTGGTGGTGAGAAAATGGATGTAATTGTGGTGAAGAATCCATAAGGATTCATTCACTTGGTTGTTTGTTTTGTGATTAATTTTGTGTGCATGTTTATTGTCTTTTCTAGTTGTGATTAATTTTGTGTGCATGTTTATTGTCTTTTTTATTTGTGATTTATTATGCATGCAAGCATGTTTATAGCTTTGATATTTGGTATGTGTTTTATTATTGCTTTAATATATGGTATGTGTTCATAAATATATATGTTCATGGATCTATGATAATTATTGTTGGATGTGCAAATATGTTGAGATTAGCAAAAGTGTTCCAAAGAACACAAGATGAAGAGCTTATGGTTTTTACTATGAAAAGAGAACCAATATGTTCTCAACCATTTTCTAAAAGGATAACCTAATTGATCTAATTAAGTTAAAGGATTTTTCAATGATTTAATGGTTGAAAAATAATTTTAAACATGGTTTGTATAAAAATGGTGATTTTTGGCCAAAATATATTTTAATGTTTAATTGGTCCAAAATTTATTTTCCAAGTGTAAACTAGTTTTATTGACCTAAAAAGAATTTATTTACAATGGATTTTCAAGAACCAAATAAGTAAACAAATTTTTATTAGAAGTCTAGTGTATAAAAGAAATAAATTTTTGACACTTGAAAATACTTACCTTTGAGTTTTAAAGTATGTTAGCAATTTTTAAAGTGTATTTTATGGTTATAATTAAATAAAGGAATTTTTAAAGAAAAAACGTAGAAAATATCATTTAGTGGATTTTCTAACTAAATGCATCAAAATTGATTAAAAATGAGCAAGTAATGAAGAACGTTTCAAAATGATATTTAAAAAGCAAGAAAATATTTTACGTAGTTAAAGAATAAAATTAACGTAGAAGAATTTATTAAAATCGAATTTTTGAGAAAAACATCAAAAATTATGACTTAGAGTATTTTGTGTAAAGAAAAATGGAAAATAATGTCTAAATAATATTTGTAGTTTTGGAAAGTTTCAAAATTTAATTTGAAACATCAAGAAATATTTTATACAGTGAAAAATAGTAGAAATAGCTTACATGTATTTAAAATGATGATTTTAAACTACGCGATTGAGAAAATGATTTAAAAATGTTACGCGATTGAGAAAACGTTGAAAAATATTTACGCGACTTATGGAAACAGTAAGTTTTTACTGTCGGGCCAAAGTGGTGGACCCGGACACGTTGGGAAATAGTACTGTCAAGTGGAGACATACTGTTTTTGGAATTATTAATACTAAGGGTATTTTTGTAATTATGGTGACAATGAGGATATTTATGTAATTATGATTCATGGTGATACTGAGGGTATTTTTGTAATTATGGATCATTACATACATAGAGTGGTATGTCAATTTGGTTGAAATTGACAATTGACTGACGAGATGAATTACACCGTGTTGCGGGTGTGATAAGCGTAGTGTGTTCATGTGGAGAACTTGGAGGCGTTAGTGTGCAGTAGATTCCACATGTGGACAGTTGGTAGCTCCTCTGGCCGTGGTAACTGAAAACACACACTAGCGATCTCGACAAATACTATTCTTAATCAGGATCTATTGGGGGACCGCCTGTACTATGCCCGACGTACACGACGTATTTGATGTGTACTATTCACACGACGTATTTGATCGTGTGCCATTCACACGACGTATTTGACTGTGTGCTATTTACACGACGTATTTGACTGTGTAATAGTTGGTTTAGGCAGCCTGATGTACGGACATGTCTTCCGGATCATTCTCTCTGATGTTTGTGTTTAGCTCCATGGAGTAGGAACGAGTCTGAGTACATGGCATATTTAATCTGCATTACTGTGTGAATAGTTATAATTTGATTTATGATATTTTGCATGTGTGATAATGTGAATAGTATAATTAGATATTTTGCATGTGTGATAATATGAATTATTATATTAACTGTTTTATTTGTTTGTATTGTCGTTTTCTTACTGCTATGCTGGTAATGATGTAGATTGTCTCACCTCTTTGTATATATATTTTCTGTATTATTATTTATGTTCCGTAAAGTCGTTGAAGAAGTAGAAGAGGAGCAACTGTTGGATTGTCAATACAACGAGGAGCAGCAACCGAGTGACCAGTTCGAGGAAGGTGAACCTCGAGATCATCCATATCATATGGATTGATTTCAGCGTGGTATGGTGTTATCAGAGTATTTCTGTCTTCCGATAATCTTCCTGAGGAGGATTCTTCGGAGGATCAGAACTTTTAGTGTTATGCTTGGGCTAGTTTATGGTTTGCTTTAAACCAGACAGTTTGTTGTTTTAATTAACGAGTTTGTAATATGTAAATTATTTGTACCTATTAAAAATAAAATCATATGTATAATTATGGTGTGTATGTAATAGTTTGTTTTATTTTATGTTCTGTTTATTTTATTTTACAATATAATGTTAAAAAAATATTTTTACAACCTATATTATTATATATTACGTAATAATTTATAACTTGGGTAGAGATTATTATTATTGTTCGAAAATGTGACATCCCTATTAGGGTGTGACATTAGTAGGTTAGTGAGTTAGATAGTTAGAGAGTTAGTAAAGAAATCGAAGGATCGGCAAGCCGATCTTTTGCTCCGGTGAGGGAGAAGAGAGAATAGATTTTATTAAAGAATGAGAACCTCAATAAATTAAAACTTCAAATCAAGTCCCCGGCAACGACGCCAAAAACTTAATGCTGTAACACCCCAAAATTTCCTATCTCTTAAACAGTAATTTTGACAGTTAACAGAATTTCACTGTTTAGTGATTTCTGTGTATTGTAAAATTATTTTGAATATTCCGTTAGTATATTTGATCGTTTTGAGTGATTTACTCCATGTCAGGAAAATAACAATTTTCGGGCCGGGGAAAACTTTACGTAATTTAATTTTTACCGTTAGGTCTTAATTATTTTACGTAATCTGATTTGATATTTGTGAATTTTCTAATTTTTATAATTTTGTGGATGATTATGAAATTTTTTTTTCTGTTTGTGGGCCCAGGGGTGTATGTGGGCCCAGGTGGCCATACGTGGGTTCAGGTGGGTCCTGCAAAGTGAAAATTTTTCTACGCATAGAAAAATTTGTACTGTTTAGACGGAGACAGGGGATCTTACTAAACCTGAATCCGAAAACAGTTTTAGAAAATTTATTGTACTGTGTTTGGTATTGTATTTAATTATCGAACGATAAAAAATATAATAAATATAATTTTGTCGGCTTTTAGCATATAAAAATAAATATTATACTGCTTAAGTTAACATTGGTGGTTTGGATATCCACCATTAATTTAATCAATGGTGGACATTTAATCTAAACAAGCTTAATAAGGAAGGCTTTGATATCAACCATCGATTTAATCAATGGTGTAGAATTGGTCATATAAAGTGGCTATGATCATTTGCAACCATTGGATATGGATTTAATCAATGGTAGAGATTTTGTCTCAAAAAGTGACAAAGACCATTTATGACATTGGATGAAGAATTAATCAAAGGTGGAGAATTGGTCTTGTAAAGTAACAAGGACCATTTATGACCATTGGATGTAAATTTAATTAATGGTGGAGATTTAGTCTTAAAAAGTAGCAAAGACTAATTATGACCCTTGGATTAAAAGTAAGAAGGAGTAATCTTGACCCTTCATTTTGGAGACACATCTAATGGCTAGAATTTAATGGAGAAAGATTCAATGGCCTAGATTAAGTCTTCTAATCAAAAGTCTACCTTAATCCTAACCATTGATCTAATCAATAGTCTAAAATGCTCTAAATGGTGGCTTGAAAAAGATGACAACATTATTCCATGCATAATGCAAGGGGGGACGGTTTTGTGCTTCATTTTGGAGCTAAAGAAACACTTTATGACCATTATTACTTGTCATGGTCAATATTACATCATTCTTGACCATTATTGATTTGTTTGCATCCTTAGGAGATTGCTTGGAGGGGGGGACGGTTTGGTGCATGCTTTAGGGCATTGCATGACTTTATGACCATTATCACTTATTCTTGGTCATTATTGATCATTTCAAAAACCTAAAGCACTTAGAAAAATTTCTCTCCTTCTCCTTCTTGCTAGCTCACGGCCATGACTCCTAAGTATGGCTTCCATCACTCAATAATTTTAACCAACCTTATTTCTTGAATCCTTACCTTATTCTAAGCAACTTTCATGTTGGAGACTTTCTCTAAATCATTCATCTTCAAGGACTTTCTTCAAGATCAAAGTTATAGGGTATTTGTGGTGAAGTGTAAGAAGACTTCATTTCTTCTCTTCTTTTTCATGATCTAAACCATGTTTGATCCATGGTTCCTCTTAATCAAGCTTAGTATACTAATTTCTATGTATTTTGTTTTGTATTTGAGAAGCCCTTGGTGGTGAAGGACTTGGAAAGAGAAGCAAAACAAGGAGCTTTTGAGGATCTTCAAGAGGTAAGAGGGAGATCCATCTCACCAACCAAGTATGGTGGTGAGAGATGGTCTTATATTTGATGGATGGTGAATCCATGTGAGGATTCATATCCATGGTCATGTAATTTATTTGTGGGTGTTTATGTGCTTTGATTATTTGCTTATGCTTGATATGCTTTGCGTGATTTTATGGCCTTGATAGTATGCTTAAAATATGTATGATGAGTATATGGCATGCTTGTAGTATTTATGATGAAATATATATGTGTATGCCATGATGTGAATATGGAAAGAAAATCAATTTTTGGCTCTAATGGCCAAGGGAGAGTGGTCACGGTTTTGACACTCATGATTTGAGTTTATGTTGAAAATTTTCATGAACAAGGGAAATAAATATTTGGGTCCCTAGAACTTAGTGAATTTCGGCCAAGACACCTCAAAATAGGTGTTCACAAATTAATATTTTCATGAAAGATGAAAATGGATAATTTGAAGAGTATGGAAAATAAACAAAGGGTTTGTTTTTCAAGAGAACAAGAACACAATTTTTGAGGAATTTTTATTGATTTATTTTGTGTACAAAGATCCTAAGTATTTTTCTAAACATGAGTTTTAAATGAAATGGGCAATGTTGATTTTAAGGATTTGCAAAGAAAGTGAAAAAGGATTTGTAAAGAAAGTGAAAATGGATTTGCAAAGAAAGTGAAAAATGAAAATGAACAAATGACTTGATTTTAAAGACCAAGTGTTCACGGTTTTTGGTAAAGGATTTTTAATGATTTTGTTTGTGTAAAACCATATCAATTTAGAAGGAAAAATATTTGATAGTTTCAATAGTCATGTCCACGTTTTTGAAGGCTTGTAATGCCTTGATTTTTATGGAACAAAGTGATATTTTACAAAACGAAGTGTTTTGTCACTCAAAAGACTTGACAGTTTTAAATGAACACGTTCACGATTTTTGAAGACTTGCGGATACCTTGATTTTATAACAAAATTATTTTTGTACAAGAATTTGAAAAGGGAATTAGAGCATTTTATCACTTGAGAGAATAGAAATTTTCGTAATGGAAAACAAAGAGAGGTTGAAAACATTTGAATTTCAATTTATTTTGAAAAAGACTGATTTTGGAAATAATTTGGGAAAAATGGGGAATATAATGGTGTTTTGAAAATTTATTAACGTATAACTTATTTTTGAGTTTTGAAATACGTTAGAAAATGTTAAGTTTTCAAACGTTGATTTATATCAATGGAAAAATGATTTTTGTGGATTATATTTTGGAAAAGGATTTCTTGAGTAAAGAAATGTGGAAAAAGATTTTCTTGAGTAAGAAAATGTGAAAAATGAAATACAAAGTCATATTATTTTGAGAAAGGTTGAAAAGGAAATTTTGAAGGTTAAAAAATATTTTCTGTAATGAAATTGTGATGAAAAATGTTTTACGTATCTTAAAAATGTGATTTTTAAGCTACGCAATTTGAAAAATGTGTTGAAAATGATATTGATTTATTTAAGTCCAAAATAATGTTTGGAATATTGAGGAATATTTTACATGATTGTAAAATGTTGAAAAAATATTTTACATAGCTTAAAAATGATTTGAAATACAGTAAAATATTTCTACGCGATTCAGAATACGTTAAAAGATTTCTACATGATTTGAATTACGTTTAAATATTTTACGTGATTTGAACTATTGTTGAAAAATCACTACGTGATTGAAAAGTAATGGAATATTTTTACGCGATTGTGAAAATGGCGAGAAATTGCTATGAGATTTAGAAGTGTTTTAAATATTTTGAGAATGATGGAAAATGATTTACGTGACTTAAAAGAATGATTTTTAAGTTATGCAATTTTGAAAATAGTGGAAAATCGTTACGCGATTTTGAAAACGGTGGAAAATCGTTACACGATTTGAGAAACGTATATTTTTACATAATTGAGAAAAATGTTGAAAAAATTATTATGTGATTTAAAAGTGCAACAGAAGAGTTGCAGCATTTTGAAAACGTAACAGAAATGTTATGAAATTTTGTAAATGTAACAGTAGTGTTACGGTATTGTGAAAACGTAATAAAAATGTTTTGGAATTTTTAAAAACGTAACAAAAGTGTTACGGTATTATGAAAATGTAAAAGAAGTGTTATGGTATTGTGAAAATATAATAGAAATGTTTTTGAATTGTGAAAACGTAACAGAAATGTTACGCGATTATGAAAATACGGCAAAAGTGTTTTATGACTATAAAAACATGATAACATGATGATTACTGCCAAAACAGTGTATGAACACTGTATGAGAAAATGACAAGTTTTACCTGTGATTGACATTTGGTGCATTATACATGCATTGAAAAAATATGCATTGAGGCATATGATTACATTGAACAAATGAAATTGAAAAGATTTGGCCCTTGTGGTTGGACTTGCACTAATATATTCGTGCATTGTATAAAATATATTTTGAAAAATTATGAGTTAAACCTGTGATTGGTATTCTATCTATGATTTGGTATTTGGTGCATTACACATGCATTGGAATGGTCCGATGGACTGGATATGACTAATTGCCTAGGAGAAACGTACACCTCTTGAGTGGGTGCGATATGCGTAGTGTAGGTCAGTCGTTGACCTTGAGGGCATCGGGGTGCGAGTTGCCTACAGTGGGCAGTGAGTCGCTCTACTATAACTGTGGGTTAGACCGACGCGACACACTAATGATCCTGACCGAGACACTATTCTTAATCAAGATCTGATAAAGACTGTTGTGTATGTGCTAGATGTGCAAAAATGAGAATTATAGCACGTGGTCTGAGGCACTTGGTACCGACAGATCTTTTCGATCATTTCTCCGACCTGAGTTTTAGCTCCATGGAGTAGGAACATTAAGTCTAAATGCACATGCATTATATGAGTACATTTATATCAATGTGATATATAAATCAAGGAATAACTAAACTGTTGAATAATACTGGATGATGATGATGATAAATGATGTTGACGACATTATTGCGTATATTGAACAATGTTTGGATTGATATATGATTGGATGATGATAGTTGATTAATATTGACTATATTATTGGAAGTCTGGTATGATATCCCTGTATGACATTGCTATTTGTGTTATCTCTGTGCTACCATATTGGTATTGGTGTAGGTGATCTCACCTCTTTGTTTTATGTTTTGGTTGGGTTTGTGTTGTGAAATAAATACGTAATAGATAGAACGAGTTTTTCGAGAAGAAACTGATGGTAGATACTCAGAGATTGATGAAAACATTGAAAAGTGGCTGTCTCAAGTTCAAAGATGTGTTGGATAGACAAGAAGTAGAGTTCTGATGCATCAAGTTGGATACGAGAGAAGAAACGAGTATGTTAAGATTTAACGTTAGTGTTATACCGTGCTATTAAGTAGAACCTGTCAATGGGTTACTACTGATAGAAAAAAAAAGTCTGTAAGTTTTATATTTCTCTTTAAATTGTTAAATGGAACAATTGGGTCAATAGGGTATATGAATCTGTTTCAATATATTTTTCAGTATTACTTATAAATTTCAGTAAGTTTATGTTTCAGTAAGAAAGAAATTTTAAAACCCATCTTTTATAACTCAAACTTTGTGCGAACTTCTTTTTTATTATGAGTCGGGAGTCAGATATGTGATACCCTAGGGAGAGTGTTACAGATGCGGGATTTAAAGGATGCAAACCCAAGTGCAGGTTGTCTCAAGTAATAAATTCTCGGGAGTCCAAGGTCGATTTACAGTGAATTGATGAAGAGAAATTATTTGAAGTAAGAAAAGGATTTGTCATAAAAAAATAATAAAACTTATTCACAATTAAATTTAAGAACTTGCTTGTGTTAGGAGATTCACTCTTCGTAATAAATTAAAGGCAAGATTATTTCTCTTTATAACTCAATTGAAATCCACACACAACGGAGGTTCCAATCGAAAAATATAACATTCAAAGTTCAATTATATATGCAATCATATTATGATTCCTTTAATTATCTACTAATATTTGTAAATGACTTCAAGCATTCACTGTGTCAATCCTATTGTCTACAATAAATCAAGATCTCCATTATACAAAGAAGGTTCTAAATTGATTGGAAACAAAATACAACAAATATAATGTCCACTTTATAATATATCATTTAAGCACAAGAAATAGAATAATCTAACCTTATTTCATTACCAAGAGCTTCACTCTTTCACCCAAGCAAGATGAAGATTTAGTTAATCATAGACAAGAAGAAAGAAAGAGAGAAGAAGAGAAAGATGAACATATCTTCAATTTAGAGCAAGAGAAAATTACAACAAAGGAAAACAATAAACAAACATGACCATAACTTCTCAAAACTAAGCCTAACACCAAAGTCTCCAAAATGATCAACCAATGGAGCCTTTTATAGAGGATTAGAGATACAAAATGACAAGGGGGCTGATTAAGAGTAGGTGAGGAGTAGGTGGATGAGTGGAAAATGCCAAATGGTGAGTTGGTGAGTGAAAAATTATTGAGATTCTTTGTCTCTGAAATCATTTAGTGTTGATCTCATGAATGCCATCAGAATGAAGCAACATGGTCTTCATAAAAGTTGTAGCATTTTGTCTCAGCTTTCCAATGCCACCAAAATCATCCAAAAATTCATCCTATAGCTCAAGATACGATGCAATTACTGCAGACTGTTCAGGCCTAGTTTCAGCACCTCTGTTTTGACTTGCAGACCCAATATCACCTCCAAGATGTCCGAATGAGCTCTTATGTTCTTCATGAAAGTTGTAGATATGGGTCTTAAATTTAAAATATCCAAATTTCAGCCTAATAAAGTTCCTACAACCCGAGTTATGCTTTGATTACTGCACACTGTTCAGGTTCTAGTCACAAAACATGTGTTCTGACTTCCAAGCCCAATTAGCTCCTCTAGATGTCCATATTTTACCTGTAGCTCTTCATGAAAGTTGTAGAGCTCTCTCTTATATTTACTACAAGATAAGATACATAATTTTTACTTATCTAGAACTCAAGATATGGCAAAAATACAGAAACAGTGTAAGACCAAAATAATGCTGAAAAAATCAATTAAGTCCAATTTGAGTCCAAACTTACAAAACATAACCAGACTTAATCAATTAAGTACATGGAGAATGTAAATGGCTAAAAATGAGGGTTTATTAATGTATAAAATATGTTATTATCAAATTCCCCCACACTTAGCTTTTTGCACTCCTGGGCAAAACACATAAGACCAAAGCTAGGAAATATAGAAAAACGACATAGACTCAAAAGTTAAAAACTCTAAAAGACTTGATGAAGCAAGAAGAGCAACTAGAAATTCAAGGGATCAAAGCATTAATGAGGTAACATTTCTTCACATCTGAAACCAATAAGGAAACTTCAGTTGAAAAGAATGAATCAAGAATGATAGATCCTCACAGAATTCACTCTCAATCTCTCAAGTTTTTAAAAGGTAAGTATTTCACTCTATTCAACCCATGAACAATTGCACTACCATAAGCTTGCTTATCTTCTACTTCTCCGCTACTCAAAACACATGCATACAAAAATCAAGAGGACTTTATTCAAGATTGTAATGGGGCCATGGTAAAGGAGAGGGGATAATATGGATATGAGAAGATAAATATCAAAGAGAATAAAAAAGCATTATGGTACAGTTAGAGTAGAGAAGATGTTTGAGAACATTCATAATAAAGGACAATGACCAATATTTGACTAATGTTTTGTTGAAGATTAATCCCAAATTGATGAATTGAATTCATTGTTAGGTCTAAACCTTCTCCTTTTCTTCCTGTTGTTTCCAAGCATCCACCTTTACTCTAGGTATGGATATGTCACATGGTGTATCAGGGGACTCTGATAATCCTTTGATTACAATGGTGGTTAGTATTTTTTTTCTTTCTTTCTTTCTTTTTTATCATTTTGTTTCAACCTTTTGCACACACACCCCCACACTTGTTCAAGAACAAGGCAAATTCTCTCTTATTCCCTAAGGTTGGGTAAAAACATTTTTTTTGAAGGCACGTAATGAGCTAATAACAAGGAATGGTTAAATAAGTTCAAAGTGGTTACACAAGGGAAAATATACAAGGATGGCTATTTGGTCAAAGTAGCTATTTCAAGAAAAAAAATGCTTCAATCATGTTTGTGTATGCAAGTGAAAATATAGCCTCAAAAGGAATTAAAGCAAGTTCTAGAGTAACAATTCCATGAGTGAAAATCACACAAGAAAGAAGAGAATGGTACAAATGTTCAATCCATTTATCAATAGGCTCAAAATGTCACAAGGCATATTTTTGTCATTCTCAATCCACCAATTCAACATCCATAACCAAGCATGTGAAATTTAAGAAAGAAGATAATTTATTCAATCATGCTATGATCCCTGAATTTCAATTGCTTCAAAGGATGTGAGAGTGCATTCAGTTGAATCTTTCAAAGGAAATCAAACAGCAAAACTTTGTTACTTTCACAAATAAACACTAAATAGTTACTACCCCAACTAAGATGCGTCTCAAGAGTAATAAATTGTTTCCAAAATTTACTCCTTACTCTGCCATCCTTAATTAGTTTTACTATAAATAGGTTTCTGACAGTCATATCACTAAACATACTGGCTTTCAAAGGATGAGTAAATGATAGAATATATTACCTGTTGGAGAAATTTGACACAAATTTAAGCAGAAACAAAGTACGATGAATAAAATCAAAAGTAAAGGAAAGTTATAAACGAAGTGTCAAATCTGGCTTTCTTTTCATCCTGCTTCCCTCACTACTTCCTACTGACCAATTTATCAGAGTTATTGCTGGGTCAGGTTTATGAACAAAAGCTTCTAATTTATCAATCAACTCATCAATAGTGGAAGCAAAGATAAGAAGTTGTCTTGCCAAAGGTGTGATAAATTTCTATTCCACAGCATGGTCAAGAAAAAGTAACAAAATATCAAAGAAATTATTTACATTCAACAAACCTATGGGTTTATGGTGGATGTTCAGTTAGGCCTAAGAGACAATTTGAAAAACTTCTTCCAAGGTACCAAAATCACCTGGTAAGGCAATGAATGCATTAGAGTTTTCAAGCATTATTTTCATTCGTTCATGCATTGATGATACCTTAAGTTCCTCCCCAATTGTCTTTCCAGTGATGTTCTGTTGAGCTAAAGGTCCAGGAATGACACCTAAAACCTGACTGTCTCCTATATATGCAGCAAGTGATACAACTCCCATTAACCCACAAAAACCTTCCCCATATACAAGATGAATATTCCTCGCAGCAAGTGATCGACCAAGAGTGGTAGCTGCGTTTACAAACTCTAAACCCTTCCTATACTTAGACCCACAAAATACACAGATATTTTTAAGTTGATGAACAGAAACTGTAACACCCATCGTAGGGTGCTACATTTATGTTACTTAATTCCCAAATTACCCCAAGTTATAAAATGTGATGTTGTGATAAAATATGATTTGTAAATTTTTTTTTCTTTCTTCTTTGATAACTATAAAATAACTTTAGCGGAAAATAAAATATTATACATCATCACACATAATTTACATCATCATACATTACAAACATATTGTCAGGATTATTTATATACAGACCATTTCTCTAAAACTAAATAACACACTTAGATATATACAGACATAGTTTGTAACAGAGTTTAGACTCGCCCAAGTCTAACTAAGCAGCAGAACCCTCAGACGGGTCCTCCTCAGACTCCTCAGCAGGTACGAATCCGATTTGACGCGTAGCCCTACGGATAGGTGTCCGGGCTGACGAGACAATACTAATATTCGTTGGGACATAGTTTCTAGTATCCCAATGCCGCCTAATAGACAGCGGAAATTCCACATGCACAAAAATAGTTATAGAGAAAAACGGATCCCCATGAAATATCCTGCTAAAGTTTACTGTCAGGTGTCCCTCATAAATTAGTCCCCTCTCATTGGGACTAGTCCTCCACGCTCCAGCTCCACCGTGGAACTGCAATCTCACGTAACCAAAGAAACTTGACCGGGATGCCATCCGATCAAAACTCAGCTTCCTCTGGAGCCTGCTCTTCTTCACCCACTTGTTCAACCCTTTGCTCAGTGTCTTTACAAATATATTTACAATACCAAATAAACATACAAAGAGATGAGATCACCTACGCCAATACCAAGATGGTAGCACAGAGATAATACATATAGCATAGCATACAGATATATCATACTATAATAATAATTATGACATCATCATAATGTATTAAATAATAGATACAATAAATAACATTTACTATCATGCCATTAATAGTATTATCATCATCATCATCCAAGTATTTTCTCAACAGAACAATTGTCATAGCCAACATTCCTCAATTAATATATATCACATAGATATAAATGCTCAGTTTCATGCATGCGCACATAGACTCAATGTCCTACTCCATGCAGCTAATACTTAGTTCGGAGAAGTTGATCCGAAAGATCTGTTTGTACCAAAATGCCTCAGACCAAGTGCTACAATTCTCATTTGTATTTGTACATCTAGCATATACACGATAGTCTTTACGAGATCTCGATTAAGAATAGTGTCTCGGTCAAGATCATTGGTGCGTTGCATCAGTCTAACTTACGGGAAGAAGAGCTACTAACCAACCATGTAAGCAACCCGCACCCCGATGCCCCCAAGGTCAACAAGTGACTTACACTACGCATATCGCACCCACTCAAGAGGTGTACGTCTCTCCTAGGAAAATAGCCTCATACAGTCCCTCGGACCTTTCCAATGCATGTTCAATGCACTAATGCTAATCGTAGGTAAAAATTCATATACAATGTTCATACACCAGTTCATGCATATATAATGCACCAATGCCAATCACAGGAAAAATTATCATTTTCTCATATAGTGTTCATCCACTGGTTCAACAGTAATTTTACTGTATATTTAATCGCAAAAATCATTTTATCGCGTTTTCATAGTCGCGTACCACTTTTGTCACGTTTCTGTTACATTTTCAAATCACATATAGATTTTTCAACGTTTTCATCAATTACGTAAAAATATTCCACCATTTTTAAATCACGCAGTGATTTTTCAACAATATTTCAATCACGTAAAAATATTTAAACGCTTTCCAAACTGCGTAGAAGTATTTCATCGTTTTTCAAATCGCGTGGAAATATTTAAACGTTTTTCCAATCACGTAGCTTAAAAATCACGTTTTTAAGTTACGTAAATCATTTTTCACTATTTTTCAACTTCGTAAAATATTTCTCAACCGTTAAAAATTCCTTTTCAACATTTTTCAAAATAATATGACTTCTCACATTATTTTACACATTTCTTACTCAAGAAAATACTTTTCGTAATTTATTCCATAAAATCATCATTTCATTGAATTAAATCAATGTTTTTAACTTTAAAATTTACTAACGCTCTCCAAAACCTAAAGAATGAGTTACATGTTAGAAAATCCCAAGTTACCAACGTATTCTTTATAATTCCAAATCAATTCTAAAAATCAATCCTTTTTAAAATAAATTGAGGTTCAAACATTTTCAACCTCTCTTTTCCATTCACGTATGAAAATTCCAATTCTCAAGTGTTAAAACACTCTGATTCCCATTACAAATTCCTTGTATTAAATCAAGTTATATTTCCATTTTAAAAATTCACTTTGTTCATAAAAATCAAGGCATTACAAGTCTTCAAAAACCGTGGACATGACCATTGAAACCATCAAATATTTTTCCTTTTAAATTGATATGGTTTTACACAAACAAAACCATTAAAAATTCTCACTAAAATCGTGAGCACTTGTTTCTTGAAAACAAACCATTTGTTTATTTTCCTAGTTGTTCTAAACATCTATTTTTATCATTCATGAAAATATTAATTTGTGAACACCTATTTTGAGGTGATAAAGCCAAAATTCACCATGGTCCTTGAAACCAAAAATAATTTTCTCCACTTCATAGTTTCTTTAAATAAATCAATTTCTTTATTCTTGAAAAATTTCAACATAAAACCCTAATTTTTGGGTGTCAAAACCGTGACCTCCCCTTGGCCATTGGAGCCAAAATTTCTTGTTTTATCATACATCCAATCATAATATATTCAACATATCTTCATCATGCATATTATAAGCATACCATATAAGCAATAAAATCATGCAAAGCATATCAAGCATAGGCAAATAATCAAAGCACATAAACACACACAAATTATTATATGACCATGGATATGAATCCTCACATGGATTCACCATCCATCAAATATAAAACCATCTCTCACCACCATATTTGGTTGGTGAGATAGATCTCCCTCTTACCTCTTGAAGAACCACAAAAAGTTCCTTGCTTTGTATTTTGAATAAGATCTCCACCAACAAAAGTCTCTTGAACACAAAACAAACACAAAGAAATTAGTATATTAAGCTTGAATAAGAGGAACCATGGATCAAACATGGTTTAGAACATGAAAAAGAAGAGAAAAAATGAAGTTTTCCATAACTTCACCTTAAGAACCCTAGAACTTGCTCTTGGAAAAACTCCTTGAAGATGAAAGATTTAGGACTTGGTGTAAACTACAAAGTGTCTTAGAATTAGGTGTAGATTCAAGAAATATGGTGGTTTGAAATTAAAAAAATGATGGAAGGCTGTTTTGGAGTGCTTGGCCGTGAGCTTAGAGAAGAAGAGAAATGGAGAGAAATTTTGATAACTTTGTTTCTTGAAAATGTTCAATGAAGACCAAGGTGATCAATAATGACTAAAGTGATCAATTATGGTCTTCAACTTATTGCTTTAGCTCCTAAATGCAGCACCAAACTGTCCCCTCTCCTCCATGCACTCTTCAAAATGCAACAAATCTCCTAGCCATCATTTTAGGTCATCTTAACCATTGATTAGATCAATGGTTAGGATTTAATGTAGCTTCTAGGTTTAGGCTTAGATAGAAGACTTAATTTAGGCCATTGGATCTTTCCTCCTTGAAATCCTAGCCATTAGATGTGTCTCCAAAATGAAGGGTCAAGATTACTCCTTCAAACTTTACATCCAAGGGCTATAAATGGTCCTAGCCACTTTATAAGACTAAATCTCAACCGTTGATTAAATCAAGATCAAGTCTCCACCGTTGATTACATCAATGGTAGATATCCAAGCCACTAATGTTGACTTCGTAGTACAATATTTATTTTTGTATCTGCTATTACCATTCAAATAATATTTTTATTGTATTTTTATCACCCGATAATTAAATACAGTGCAAAATACAGTAAAAGAAAATTTTAAAAACTGTTTCCGGATTCAAGTTTAGTAAGATCCCCCGTCTCTGTCTCAACAGTATGAATTTTTCTAATTATAGAAAAATTTTTACCTTTCTGGACCCATACGGGGCCCACATACGACCTACCTGGGCCCACAGATGGCCCACGGATAACACTAAAATAAATAGAGTAATATAAAAATTTCATAATCACACACAAAATCACAAAAATTAGAAAATGCACAAATATCAAATTAGATTACGTAAAATAATTAAGACTTGACAGTAATAATTAAATTACATAAAATTTTCCCCGGCTCAAAAATTATTATTTTCCTGACACAGAGTAAATCACTAAAAACGATCAAAAGTAGTCACGAAATAATCAAAATAATTTTACAGTACACAGAAATAACTAAATAGTAGAATTATGTTAACTGTCAAAATTACTGTCTTATATTTAGGAAGTTTGGGGTGTTACAGAAACATCTTCCATTTCTATACTCAACTTTCTCTCTGAATGATTTTGAGTTAGAGGAAAGTGGAGAAAATGAAGTGTTTAAATAGGAAAAAGAATGGAGAGGGTAATAATAGCATCTATAAGGGTAGGTTGGCTGTTGTCAGAAAAGTTTGAAATTAAGAAACACATAATCTTTTTTTGTTTTTTATTTTATTTTATTTTTTTGGTTTTTTTGTTTTTTTTGTTTTTTGTTTTTTTTTTACTTCAAGAAAACCATTAGGGTAAAGAAGTCTAGAAACTCCTGAAGGATCCTGCTCAAAGGATCGTCTGTCCAAAACCAAAATACAGCAAAATCATACAAAGATAAAAGAACTATAATAGCAAATGATGGCATACCTTTATGTACAATTTTCATGGCGTATCTTTATACTGCGCGTCATGAGTGCAGTAGTGGCATATCTTTATACTGCATATCACCAGTGCAATAGACACTCATATCCGTTTATTAGAAGAAAAGAGAAAGAAGAAACCATCATGGGTTTCCATCTTGGGTCTTAAACCTGAAGAGCTCACACTTGGGCTCGTAACATCAACAAAGATGCTAAAATCTAAAACCCGTAATGTCCAAGATCCAGAACGTCCCATCCCAGGGCGCTGAGAGCCCCTTCTAATAAAAGAGAGGATAAAGCTCAGATGCCTCATCTACTTTAGCAGCCGCGGGTTACTTCTCACTAATAACCAGAGTGGGATGCTTCTGCCTGTCCATCAACTTCACAGTGCCTAGATGGTAAACATTGGGTTATGGAGTGTGGCTCTCTACAGAGCATGGCACACGAACCTTTTTTAAGGACCAGCGTGCAAAGGTCCACCCGAGTCAATGACGGGTCAGCCAAAAGCTGGGGCTCCACAACTAATTAAAGCCATGGTACTCCTTCCGGATCGCCCTTGTTCAGACATTTTTTTTAAGAAAACATGAAGAAGATGAAGATAATATGTACAGATTGTTGTGGATATGGCTCACATCTGCCTCTGGTTTCACGTCTAATAACGGCTTAAACGCCTTTTATGAGTCAAGGATAAGCTTCCCATCCAATTTTCTTATAAATTGGCAAATAGGGTCTTTTAGAGTCAGATTCCCAAGACTGTAGCGTTTTTCTGCATCCTTGAAGAGATTCCACAAATTAAGAAGTTCACGATGCACAAATCCATAAGAATGTGTTTCAAGAGTCAATAAAATATCATCTAATGACTCCTTACTCAGTCAATAAGAGTCAATGTGATTAATGATGAAAATACAAAGGCATAACACTGCCCTGATATGCTTTAAATGTGGAAGTTTTAAAATGTGTAAACACATGGTTTGTGAGGTAATTAAAGTGGTAGTAATCACTAAGGTAATATTAATGGATAGTTTTCCTACTTCTCTGTGAAGGTATAAGGAATAAAGGTAAAAGTACTCTTGGTGTGACTGCAGATGCAACATGGGAGCTATAGGACAAAATGAAAGAGCAATATCCGCATCTGTTCTAAAGTATGATGAATTTCGAGGGCGGAATTCTTTTTAGAAGGAGAGAGTTGTAACATCCCAATTCTTTTTCTTCTTTTCTTATTTTTCGGTTATTTGTGATTTTTATGAATTATTTGACTTATTTTAATTATTTTAATATTATTTTCAAAAAATTTTGAACTGTTGAAACGGGGTCGGGGGAGCTTACTGAACCCGAGACCGAAGATAGTTTTTGAAGTTTTCATTTTCTAAGATTTTATTTGTAAATAAAATCTAGGTACGTTCTATTATCCATTGGATAATAGATACTGGTTTGGTTAACTATAACTTTTGTCCAATGGTTAATAACTACCAATTAATGTCTAGTTACTCTCTTTGAAGTTTGCTTTATGGTGGGACCATTAGCCATTAAATGACCATAGCCCACCATGTGACTTTTCTCTTTTTGGACCAATAAGAAGAAAGCTTCCTAAAGAAGTTTTGGAACAAGCTTGTAGGAGAAGGTTTGAGACAAGCTTGTAGGAGAAGCTTTGGACACCTTCCCAAGGAGAGTAGTGCACGACCAAGGGCTCCAAGGAGGCTTCTAGAGCAAGCTTCCACTTTTAATTCATTTCTATCATTTCCATTCATCTTTCGTGAACCAAAAAGCTACACACTTTCTCTCTCACTTTTTTTCTCTCATCTTTTCTCTCCACCAAGCTCACGGCCACACCACCAAAGACCACCATCCAAGCTTGTTTAATTTTAACCAACCCCACATCTTACATCTATTCATCATTCTAAGAAACTTTGGTGTTGTGTTCTTGATCTAATTCATCCATTTTCAAGTACTTCCTCAAGCTAGGGTTTTGAAAGCTTTTAAGGTGAAATTTCTCCATCTTCACTTCTCTTTTATTTTCAAATTCTAAGATCATGATTTTGATCCATGGTCATTCTATTTCAAGCCTTAGATGTTGATTTTTGTATGTTGTTTTCATTTTCAAGAGCATCTTGGGAGTGGAAGTTTGATTCTAGAAAACACTCAAGGAGTTTTGGTCATCATCAAGGTAAGAGGGAGATTAACCTCATCAACCTATCATGGTGGGGAGGAACGAAATTTGCATGTTGTAAGTGAAGAATCCATGTAAGGGTTATTCACTTAGTTGTATGTATTTTTGGTGATTTTGGTTGTATATATTTTTGGTGATTTTTGTGGTTTTTACCTTATATGATTTCATGGTTTAATATTATGCATAACCTTGGTAGAATAAAAATTTTGATGATTGAAGTATGTTTTATGCTTGGACTCTTGTTGATGAGAACAAAAATTTTGTGATCCAAAGTCTTTGGGCTCACGGCCAAGTAACCCTAAATATGGTATCCAAGACAAACTTTTGTGTTGATTTGGAACTTAGATGCTTAGGTGGTAAGGAATTGGATCAAGGATTTATAATAATGGAAGAGAGATAGAACAAAATTTTTGTCATTAAGTAAGAGAAAGATTTCGGCTATTGAGTGGAAAAATAAGCCTGAAAGAGAAATTGAAAACCTAAGGTATTTTTATAAAAGGCAAGGGAAAAGAATTTATTAAATTAATATAATGTGGATTCCTTGTGCGTTATTTGTGAAAAATATTAGGAAGTACTACCTAGAGGAGCCTAGTTAGAAGAATATTGGAAATAAAGTTAATTTCTATATTAATCTTTGAAAGTTTCAAAATTAAGCTTAAAAGTGTAATAAAAGTTTTACGTGATTGAAAAATAGTGATGAAGTCTTACGTAATTTAAGAATAATGATTTCTAAATTACGTGATAAAGATGCTTTGTGATTGAAAATAACAGCAGTGCGTTGTCAGGCTCTTAAACGGGACCCGGAGATGTTAATGATTGGTTTGGCTCATGAGTAGCTTATGTTTATGGAGAATTATAATATTAATATGTATGTATGCATTGAGTCATTGATCATGCATTATACCGTCGGTGTCGGTTGAGGCTTTTTCCTAGGAGTTGAATTATACCTTAGTGTGGGTGCGAATTGCATAGTGTGGTTCACTTGTTGAACTTGGAGGCGTCGGGGTGCGGGTATCCCACAAGTGGCCAGTTGGTAGCTCCACTAGGCCGTGGTGACTGAGCCATGCACCGTTGATCTCGACCAGACACTATTCTATTCACGATCTGGTGTAGACTGTCTTGTATAAGCCATGATGCGTAAATTGAGAAATTATAGCACTTGACTTGAGGCTGACGAGATACAAACATGTCTTCTAGATTATTTTCTCCGAAATTGTGTTTAGCTCCATTGAGTAGGAAATTCGTCCATTGTACATATGCATTGTAACACCCCAAAATTTGATTTTTCTACTATCGGTATTCATCTCATAATATTTGTGATTTTCTGGAATTTTTCCTGTAATTTTCGGAGAATGTGGAATATTTTAATATATTTCTCGTTTTACGTGTGTACTGAGCGGAACCGGAGAAATGAGATTTTTTCTCCGAGAACCTTGAACTATGGAAACGTCGATGGGGGATCTTACTAAACCCGAGGCCGGACACAGTTTACAAGGTTTCACATTTTTCGAGAAATTTTAACAGATGAAATAATAAAACACTGCGAAGAATTTGTCTGTCAAATTTGTTAATGCTGGCTTCTGCCAACTATAATTACGTCCAATAAATAATAACACGTAATAAAAATCTTATCACATTATTCAAAATTTACCTTGTGTCAAACCCCTTTTTAGCCTTATTTTCAAGAGAGAAAAAAAAAGAAGAAAAGAATTTAGTTAATTAAAACCCCTTGTAGGAACTTTCCAAGAAGCTTCCTATTTGACACATTTTTCTCTCTTCTTTCTCCACTCTTCTACGGCAGAAGCTATAAGGGAAGCCCAAGTAATTCCTCTCCTCTTCCTAATATTACACTCTCATTTTTCTAAACCCCAAATACCCATCTCTCCAGTTCCTCTCTTCTTCTTTTCTTCTCCACCGTGCAACCACTTCTCGAGGCAAAATCATCCTTTGCTTGCTTCATCATCAAGGATTCTTGCTTTCTTACACCATTCCAAGTCCTCTTTTGTTGCCATCTCTTGGTTCTTCTTCTTCTTCTTCTTCTTCTTCTTCTTCTTCTTCTTCTTCTTCTTCTTCTTCTTCTTCTTCTTCTTCTTCTTCCATTTTTCTTCCACCATTGAAGCTAAAGCTTGAAGCTTTAAGGTAAAGCCTTCAACTTTCTTCCATTTTTCTTGCTATTTTCATTTCTCTTGGCCACCTTGGTGACCAAGAACCTATTTTTCATGGTTTGATTGGACATTGTGGTGATCACTCACATTGGAGTTTTCTTGAAGGGGGAAAACGAAAATCTAGGGCAAGAAGGCGTGGCACATTGTGTTGTTTTCCAAATAGGTAAGAGGGAGATGATCCTCTTCAACCAATCTTGGTAATAAGGGAATGTCTTGTATGTGTGTTGTTATTGTTTTCTGAAACCATGTACAAAGTTCTCTCATTTTTATGTTGCTCTTCATGATAGTTCATTTTGTTGGATTTGTATGATTTATTGATGCCTCTTGCATGATTTGAAGATATATTTGAGTAACTAGTTGATTAAATATGACAATGATTAGTTTGGTTTGAGTTAAAGGACTTGGAGAACTCTGTTTTCTGCAAGATTACGCGTGGTAATCAATTACACGAGGCTTGTAATCGATTACCAAGCTCTTAAGGGTATAAAATCGTGATTCTGGAAATCTGGTAATCGATTACCAATTGTGTGTAATCGATTACAGAGATTCTGTCTAGCTTGTAATCGATTACAAGAGTGGTGTAATTGATTACCAAGCCTCTGATGTCACGAAGTGGTGCTTCTGGGAATCACGTAATCGATTACAACTCGTGGGTAATCGATTACGGAGGTTCTGTCCAATTGGTAATCGATTACCAGGGCTGTGTAATCGATTACCAGGGCCTTGAAGTTACGAATCGTGGTTCTGGAAATCACGTAATCGATTACAATGAGATTGTAATCGATTACAGGGATTCTGTTCCGCTGGTAATCGATTACCAGGGTGATGTAATCGATTACCAAGACCCAAAAATGAGATTTTTGAGCTGGAAATGATTGAGATTATGGTTCTTTGTCCTTTGTAACTCAAACATAACCTAAGAACCCTGGATTCAAGGATTTTACTTTACTTAAATGTGATAGGAATACGTATTCATACCGATAGAGAAGAAATGATTTTGAAAATAAAATTCTTGGATCCATGACATGGAAATTGTGGTATGTGTGAAATAAGGAATATATATTGATACTGAAAATTGTTGATGTAAGTGTGATTTCCCTATGTGGGTTATGCACTTATTGATTTAGTACTCAATGAGATAAGATTGATGATATGCCATTGAGGCAATATTTTAATAAATGTGATGTTGATATGTCATGTTGGACATTGATTAATGCTTATGTGCCATTGAGGCAATGCTTATATTGAATGCATCATTGATGAACATACATGATTGGACATTGTGTCATCATGCATGCGTGTTGTCCGTTGGACATTGTTGAAAAGGCCGTGTTGCCTAGGAGTTTGAATAACACCTTTGTGCGGGTGCGAGTAGACTAAGCGTAGGTGTCATATGTTGTTGACCCTGGGGGCATTGGGGTGTGGGTGTCTCACAATAGACAGTGGTAGCTCCACTAGGGCCGTGGGATAGACCAATGCGACACACCAACAATCCTGCCTGAGACGTTATCCTGTATCGCGATCAACTGTTGAGGTACCATGTATAAGCCATTGCGCAAACAATTTTATGAAAGAGCGCACACTATATTTTAAGGCTACTGAGATACTAGTATTACTCCTTGATCATTCACTCCGAAAATGTTTACGTCTAGCTCCATTAAGTAGGAACTTTGGTACCCTTGTTGCATTATGAGTTGTCAGTCACATGGTCCATTGAGCATTTATAATTGGATATTGTGTTTACTATTATGACTGTGATATTCATTTGACTCTTGGAGATGCTAATGTTGTTAGCTGGCTATAGATAATGTTAACTATTGTTCTTTGCTACTTTACTTTCATTAATTGCTTTCGGGTATTACTGCACTTGTATGTATTGACTGTGTCTTATGTGGGCGTTCGATGCCGTTTATTTTCTTGCAGCCGTGTTGGTACTGAAAGTTGGAAATCTCACCTCTTTCGGTAATTTCTCTATTTTGTATTTTGGTTGGATCGTGTGCCCTCGAGAAGACGCTCGTGAGGAGAACAAGGAAACCACTGAGTTTCATGGTTTCTGGCCTTATCTCGACTGAGATCGAAGTTGTTGAGGATGTCATTTCGACTCCATGGATTTTTTGGTTATGTGCAGATCAACTTTCATGGTGGTCCGAATTGCTGGCATATCAACGTGCAGACTGACCGATGTGTGTACCACGGCGAATTGACGGTGTCCTTAGCATGGGGACGCTACACTGCTTCGATTTTTGACTTCCATGCTTTTGTGTGGTTAGAATTTTAGATGCCTGTAAGAGACATGTGGGCGGACATGTACTATAACCCACGTGACGACTCTTTCTTGTCTACTGCCCGGGCTCCTGCCCGCTGTTCTATCGTCCCGATGGATGTCTCGTCGGACGACGAGGACCCTGAGGAGGATCCATCCACGGTTCTTTCTCGTTCTAGGCAGTCTTAGGGTTGGTCTTAATTGATGGCTGCCCGTTTATTTTGAGGGAGCCTGACGTACTACTGGATTAGTGGGTATATATTTGTATCTCTTGGGGTAGGTACACATTTTGCTTTTTGTATATTTTTGGAAATGTAATTTAAACAGGCTTGTATTTCTGGTACAAAGTATGTAATTATCCATATTGTGAATGGTCGTATGTTTCATTCCGCGTTGATTTCTCTTTGACATTTTTGACAGAAGTTTTATATGAAAGAGGAACTTTTAATTTTAACTCAATCACGTGATATATTTACAAACAGGTGTATATGTACATTAAATGGAAGTTTTAACCGGATGCATGTTAGAGAAAAAAAATGTTCAAACTTTCCGTAATCATTTGTGTGTCGTTTCACTATAGTGCGACGTTCCTTCTTCTTACCCATTATGACTAAGGGAGGAAAAAGGGGCGTTACACTGTCTTGGTATCAGAGCTCCTGGTTATGTTTCTTTGGGTCGTGTGGTTTTGGACTGTCTTGTTTGTGCTGTGTCATTCTCTGTGATTTTGCTGTTTGGTATTCAAATGAATACATCTGACTTCCTCTATGTTTTGCGTAGTCTAATCCGAGAAGGAACAATGGCTCGTCGAGGTGATATGGCTGCTGCCATAGAGGCAATACAGAAGATGGCTGAGGCAATACTGCAACAGAACCAGCAAACAGCTCAAAGGCTAGAGCTGCACAACAGTTAGAAGTTACGACGGATGTTCAGAACTTAGACGGATTTCGTCGTGCTAACCCTCCACAGTTCAAAGGGGATTTTGATCCGGAGAAAGCTACATTGTGGATCCAAGAGTTGGAGAAAAAATTTACGGGTATGAATTGTGCTGATGATAGGAAGGTGACCTATGCCGCATACATGCTGATGGGAGACGTTGAACATTGGTGGACGGGAGAACAAAGGCTACTGCAAGCCGCGAATAGAGTGATAACTTGGGAAGTGTTCAAAGAAAGGTTCTTGAACAAGCATTTTCCTGAAAGTGCCAGGCACGCAAAAGAAATGGAATTTCTGAGGTTACGACAGGGAGGCATGACTGTGAGCGAATACACCGCCAAGTTTGAGAACTTGTCCAGATTTTCGACCTATTTTCAACTTCAACCCGATGAAACTTGGAAGTGTCGGAAGTTTGAGGAAGGCCTGAGGCATGATGTGAAGAAAATTGTGATAGCCTTGAAGATTTCTCAGTTTTCTGAGTTACTCGACACTTGCTGCCGATTGGAAAATGTGGAACAAGAACGTGAGGCGAGAAACAGAAACTTTGGGCCCGTTCGGTCCCAAAGAGGAGGTGGTGGTAACTCGAGTCGTTATCAAAAGAAGCCTTATTCCAGACCCTCTGGAAGCCAACAGCCACAAAAATTTCAAGGAGGAAGCCCAACTAGAAGCCCTGGAAGGATGGGTCAGAATGCTACAACTACTCCGAGATGTATGAAATGTGGGAAAGGGCATTTCACAAGAGACTGCACAATCAAAGGATTTATTTGCTTTCGGTGCAGGAAACCTGGTCACGTTTCTCGAGACTGTAACCAGACCAAGACGGAACCATCCGTCAATGTTGCTAAGACTTCTAAACCACAAGTTAGAGGCAGAGTCTACACCCTGAGTGGTGCTGAGGCCTCTAAATCCGAGGATCTGATACAAGGAGAAGGTATCATTGAAGGTAATCTTTTAATTGTACTGTATGACTCTGGTGCTACTCATTCTTTCATTTCACATGATTGTGTGAAAAGACTTGGATTGCCTGTGTCTTCTTTGCCTTTCGATTTGACTGTTTCGACTCCTACTGCAAAACCTGTCATCACTACTAAGGTGTGTCTAGGTTGTCCTTTAATAGTGGAAGGTAGAATCTTTTCTGTCGATTTGATCTGTTTACCATTATCCCAACTAGACGTGATATTAGGAATGGACTGGCTATCTGCCAACCATGTCTTGTTAGACTGTTCTAGAAAAACAATAGTTTTCCCTTTGGATGAGGATTCTAGATTTTTGACCGCCAACCAAGTGAAAGCTTTTCTGAAAGAAGGAGCTCGAGGATACATGCTGTTATCTTCTTTGAAAGTTGAGAGCTAGGTTGATTTGGACGCTATCTCTGTTGTACGGGAATTTCCTGAGGTTTTCCCTGATGATGTACCTGGTTTGCCACCGGAACGAGAGGTCGAGTTTGCTATCGACTTGGTACTAGGAGCTGGTCCTATTTCCATAGCACCTTACCGTATGGTACCAGCAGAGCTCGTGGAACTTAAGAAGTAGTTGGAAGAACTTCTGGAAAAACAATTCGTGAGACCCAGTGTATCACCCTGGGGAGCACTTGTATTGTTGGTCAAGAAGAAAGATGGGACTTCAAGTTTGTGTGTGGATTATCATCAGTTGAACAAGGTTACGATCAAGAACAAGTATCCATTGTCGAGGATAGATGACTTGATGCACCA
Source organism: Ormosia emarginata (assembly GCA_029884605.1). NCBI lineage: Eukaryota > Viridiplantae > Streptophyta > Magnoliopsida > Fabales > Fabaceae > Ormosia > Ormosia emarginata. Next base: position 12,733,696 of record JAQQTP010000063.1, on the reverse strand, counting down.
ATTAAAAGGAGCTGCTGTGTTTTCCAAGATCGATCTACGATCGGGTTATCACCAAATCAGAGTGAAAGTGGAAGATATTCCCAAGATGGCTTTTTGTAGTCGTTATGGTCATTACGAGTACCTGGTAATGCCTTTTGGTGTGACAAATGCACCTACGATATTTATGGACTACATGAATAGGATCTTTCGTCCTTACTTGGACAAATTCGTTGTTGTTTTCATCGACGATATCCTGATCTACTCACAAAGTCGCGAGGACCATGCTGAGCACCTCAGCATAGTTCTCTAGATTTTGAAGGAAAAAGAACTATATGCGAAACTATCCAAGTGCGAGTTTTGGCTAGAAGAAGTCAAGTTCTTAGGTCATGTAATCACAAAGGAAGGAATTGCAGTGGATCCTTCGAAGGTAGAAGCCGTACTACAGTGGGAAAGACCAACGACAGTGACGAAAATCCGAAGCTTCATTGGATTAGCCAGATACTACCGGAGGTTTATAGAGGGATTTTCCAAAATTGTTGGACCGCTCACTCAACTCACCAAGAAAGGCCAAGCTTTTGAATGGACAGATTCCTGTGAAGGAAGTTTCCAAGAGTTAAAAAGGAAGCTGACTACATCACCAGTGTTAGTTTTACCAAATCATAACGAACCATTTGAAGTGTATTGTGATGCTTCGTACCAAGGTTTGGGGTGCGTTCTTATGCAAAATGGAAAGGTGGTAGCTTACGCCTCAAGACAATTGCGAATGCACGAGAAGAACTACCCAACACACGATCTAGAGTTAGCTGCAGTGGTGTTTGCATTGAAGATATGGAGACATTATTTGTATGGAGCGACATTCAACGTCTTCAGTGACCATAAAAGTCTGACGTACCTGTACGATCAGAAAGAGCTGAACATGAGGCAACGAAGATGGCTAGAATTTTTGAAAGATTACGATTTCCAACTTCAGTATCATCCTGGAAAGGCGAACGTGGTGGCCGATGCTTTGAGTAGGAAGACGATTAGTGTTTCTACTATGATGATTAGAGAAAAGGACTTGTTAGAGCAATTCAGAGATATATGGTCAATTGTAGAGTTAACACCGGGTAAAATCTGCATAAATAGGATCACTATCTTGAATGACCTGATGGATGATATTTGAGAGAAACGAAAGGTCGATAAATTCCTACAAGAAGAAAGAGAATTGATGAGGCAGGGTGGTGTATCAACATTGAAGGAAGGAAGCGATGGGATTCTGAGATTCCAAGGAAGGGTCTGTGTGCCTAAAGATGAAGAACTTAGAAAGTACATACTTGAACATGCCTATTCGAGTCAGTTGAGTATGCATCCTGGAATGACCAAGATGTATCAAGACTTGAGGAAGTTATTTTGGTGGCATGGAATGAAGAGAGATATCGCTAGATGCATGTCGTCTTGTTTGGTTTGCCAGAAAACGAAGATTGAGCACCAAAGACCAGCTGGATTACTACAACCTTTAACTATTCCTGAATGGAAATGGAATAGTATCGCCATGGATTTTGTTGTCGGGTTACCAAGAACTAGGAAAGGATGTGACTCAATAAGGGTAATAGTGGATCGACTTACAAAATCAGCTCACTTTTTGCCAATCAACATAAGATATCCATTGGAAAAGTTGAGTCAGATATACGTTGGTGAAATTGTCAGACTTCATTGTGTGCCCACAAGTGTCATTTCTGACAGAGATCCAAGATTTACGTCTAAGTTTTGGAAGAGTCTTCAAGACGTTATGGGAACGAAGTTGCGATTAAGTTCGGCATACCATCCGCAAACTGATGGCCAATCAGAGAGGACAATTCAGTCATTAGAGGATCTGCTGAGAGCTTGTGCGATAGAGCAAACTGGAGGTTGGGATGAAATCTTACCGTTGGTGGAATTCACCTACAACAACAGTTACCATTCAAGTATAGGGATGGCGCCCTATGAGGCTCTATATGGGCAGAGGTGTCGGACGCCTCTGTGCTGGTATCAAGATGGAGAACGGCTTACCGTTGGACCTGAACTCATTCAGCAGACAACTGAGAAGGTTAAAATGATTCGGGAGAAAATGAAAACGGCTCAGAGTCAGTAGAAGAGTTATGGGGACGAAAGAAGGAAACCTCTTGAGTTCGAAGAAGGAGAGCATGTCTTCTTGAAAGTCACACCTATGACTGGGGTCGGTCGTGTTCTCAAGTCTAGAAAACTCACTCCAAAATTCCTTGGACCTTACCAAATTCTTCGTCGGATAGGTCCTGTTGCTTACCAAATAGCTTTACCCCCTTTTCTTTCAAATCTTCATAATGTCTTTCATGTGTCACAACTCAGAAAATATATCCCAAATCCTAATCATGTCATAGCACCTGATTTCGTACAATTGAAGGAAAACTTGACTTATGAGACAGCTCCTGTAAGGATTGAGGATATGAGGACAAAACAACTCAGAGGAAAGGACATTGCACTAGTGAAGGTAATCTGGAACGAAGCAACTGGAGATGTGACGTGGGAGCTAGAGAACAAGATGACGGAGCAATATCCTGAATTGTTTTAAGGTATGGAAAATTTCGAGGACGAAATTCTTACTTGTTGGGGAGAGTTGTAACACCCCAAAATTTGATTTTTCTACTATCGGTATTCATCTCATAATATTTATGATTTTTTGGAATTTTTCCTATAATTTTCTGAGAACGCAGAATATTTTAATATATTTCTTGTTTTACGTGTGTACTGAGCGGAATCGGAGAAATGAGATATTTTCTCCAAGAACCTTGAACTATGGAAACGTCGACGGGGGATCTTACTAAACCCGAGGCCGGACACAGTTTACAAGGTTTCACATTTTTCAAGAAATTTTAACAGATGAAATAATAAAACACTGCGAAGAATTTGTCTGTCAGATTTGTTAATGCTGACTTCTGCCAACTATAATTACGTCCAATAAATAATAACATGTAATAAAAATCTTATCACATTATTCAAAAATTACCTTGTGTCAAACCCCTTTTTAGCCTTATTTTCAAGAGAGAAAAAAAAAGAAGAAAAGAATTTAGTTAATTAAAACCCCTTGTAGGAAGTTTCCAAGAAGCTTCCTATTTGACACATTTTTCTCTCTCCTTTCTCCACTCTTCTACGGCAGAAGCTATATGGGAGGCCCAAGTTGTAACGCACCTAAATATACCAACTGCAGCGCAATCGTCACTACACCACAGTTGCTAAATACAGGCGTGTCATAGTCATGATAACAGTAGTTTCAAAAATTAACGAGTTTATTTTTGTTTCTCGCATTTATGCATAAGTAGAAAATACGAGCCATGAATGAAATATAAATATATTCAACCCTTAATACAACCATTGAAATAAAATCACATTCCTTATATGTATATCTCATAGCCAATTTGCACGAATCACTAACAACATAAAATATAATAATTACAGAGTCAAATAAGATACAGCGGGAAATAAAACATAAAAGGGGAGAAGTAGTAACCCAGGGATGGGTACTACCAGCAGACAAGGCCACAACCCCATATGCACATGACACTCAGCGTCCCAGCTGACACAGCGGCATCAATGCCCCCACGCTGCTGCACTCCTGTGAAATCGAAGGAATCTTGTCCAGATTCCCAACCCCATCGGCAAGGCGTGGTTCCATATGATCTTCGTCCAGGTCTCTTAACAAGTATGAATATAAAACAGCAATAGAGAAATATAGGAAAGAGGTGAGACACCCGCCTTTCATTACCACTATGGCAGTAAGAAAATAACACGGCGCAAAGCGCCCATGAAGAAATGCAGTTCATAGATTCATCAACAACAGCCATGGAATTTACAACACAAGCAGTCAAGTTACAAACAATAATAAGAATCAATAATAACAATACTCTAGACAAATAACAAGGTCTCGATACATCGAATGTTAAAACACTTCAGGTAATCATAGCATCAGGATCCCAATAGTTTATTCATCATATAAAAGAGTGACACATGACATGTGGACTCACAATGCTGACTCTCAATGCCAACTCACAATGCTGACTCACAATGCTTGTGCACTTGGTACCAAGATTTTCTATTTTAAAACATGAACGTTCCGGTAGTCTCTGCTCCCCCTAAACAGTCTATACCGGACCACGAAAAGAATAGTGCTTGTCGGTTCCTCGTCAGTGCATTGCAATCGGCTTTCCGGCCAGAGGTATTTCACGATGTGATATCATCATCACCAAAAGGATCACCGCACCCTGACGCACCCAGAGATCCATCATAGACCACACTATCCAATCCTCGTTCATTTACCATAAAAAGAATAGTGATTTGTCAGGCTCGTAATGCGTGTAAACGACATACACTGCGCTTTACGCCCCTCTAAGATCCATCACAGACCTCACCATTCAATTCTCATTAATTCACTGCGTAAAGAATGATGATTTGTCGGGCCCGTAATGCGTGCAATCGGCATACACCGCGCCTTACGCCCCCCCATAGGTCCATCGTCGACCACATCATTCGGTTCGCATTCATAGGCCCATACAGCCCTTTAACAGTCACCGACTGAGCAATTTGTTCAATGCATGCTGGTTAAATGCATAATCATAGGCTCATCTAGCCTTTTAACAGTCATAGACTGAGCAAATTGTTCAATACGTTAACTTAATTCAAAATCAGAGGCTCATCCAGCCTTTTAACAGTCCTTGACTGATCAGTTTATAAAATACATGCTGACTCAATGCATGATCCTAGGCTCATTCAGCCCTTTAACAGTCATTGACTGAGCAAACATCTAATGCATGTTGACTCCGTGCATAAACATGTTCACAAATATTTCACAATACACAGTCTTCCATAATATGCCACAATTAGGTCAATTCATCCATTAATAAGTCTTATGGGATTATCATAAAGTCTTATTCAAGTTATCATCCTTTATAAATTCATTTTCTAGAGAAACTTCTCTTGAAGTCCTTATCCAAGCTTCATTCCTTAGGGTTGATCAAGTCCTTATCGATTTCTTGATATTCTTTTACTTAAACTTTAGTTCATGAAGTTCATTATAATTCCTTGTAGTCCCAATCTAAAACCGTGGCTTCAAGTTGAGTTAATAAACCCTTAAAACTTTCCATCTCAAATCCCAACCTTAACCTTCAAATCTCCAATTACATAGCTGCATCTCGCAGTTACCTAGCGGGTTCTGCTATGGGCGCCTAGGCGCCACATCTGGAGCACCTGAGCGCTGATGGAGCGCCTGGGCGCTGACCACGAAGCGCTTGAGCGCTCACCAGGCCACGTCTCGGAGAAAACTTCCTGGGCACAGAGCGCCTAGGCGCTCTATGCACAATGCCTGGGTGCTAGTGCATTAACAGGGGTTCTGCAGAATTCATTTCTGAAGAGCCCTGGCCCATTCGCTATCCAAAATCTCTCATTCATTTTCAACCATTCCAAAATGTGATACATGACATATAATTACAAAATAGCAACATATGAGTTCATAATCATCAAATCACACAATGTACATCCATACATCCATGCAAATCAAACAACTACAACATCATGGAAATAACCCAATATAACAAAGAGGGAAATCCAACATGGATTCTCTCATCAACAACAACACACAAGACATTTCCTTACTACCAAGATTGGTTGAAGAAGATTATCTCCCTCTTACCTAAATGAAGACAATCACAAGAATACTTTCCCCTTTTTGCTCTTGATTTTCGTTTTCCCCTTCAAGAAAAACTCGAGGGTGAGAAATTCCTAATGTGTTCACTCCAATCATAGAAAAATGACTCCTTGGCCACATCGGTGACCAATAAAACAAAAATGAGAAGAAGATAGAAGAAAGCTGAAGACTTTACCTCAAAAGCTCCAAGCTTTAGCTTCAATGGTGAAAAATGGAGGAAGAAGAAGAAGAATCAAGGAAGGCCACAAGGAAAATGGTCTTGGAATGATGGAAGAAGCTAGATATGGGTTTGATTTAGCAAATCATGAAGATGGGAATGGTGAGGGTGGACGGTGGAGAAGGAAGAAGAAGAAAAGAAGAAGAAGAAGAAGAAAAAGAAACGTAGAAGAGAAGAAGAGAAAGAGGAGAAGAAGAGATAAAAATGAAAATGTGGTTATGGGCTTTCAAGGGCCATCTCATCGTGTAAGAAGAGTGGAGAGGGAGAGAGAGAAAATGTGAAATGGGAGGAAGTTTCCTAGAAGTTTCCCAAATAAGCTTTTGAATTAATTTAACTTTTATTTTGAAAATCAAGCTAAAGGGGCTTGACACCAGATAAATTTTGAACAGTGTAATAAGATTTTTATTACATGTTATTATTCAGCGGACAATCGTTACAGCTGACCAAAGTTAGTATTAATTTACCTGACAGATAAAATTTAAACAACGATTATAATTTTATCTGTTAAAATTTCTCAAAAAAAAAAGTGAAACCTTGTAAACTGTGTTTGGCCTCGGGTTTAGTAAGATCCCCCGTCGACGTTTCCATAGTTCAAGGTTCTCGGAAAAAATATTTCATTTTCCCGGTTCGACTCAGTGTGCACGCAAAATGAGGAATATATTCAAATATTCCTCGTTTCCGAAGAATTTTGAAAGAATTCTCATAAATTACAAATATTAGAAAATGACTATTCGTAATAAATTTTCCAACTTTGGGAGCGTTACAGTCGTTTTTGCCAATTCTGCCCAATGTGCGCGTAGAATGAGGATTAATATTAAAATATTTTACGTTCTCAGAAAAATCCAGAAAAATTCCTAAAAATCCCAAATATTGTAAAATGATCATTTATCCTGAAATTATAAATTTTCGGGATGTTACAACACTCCCCTTCAAATAGAAATTTCGTCATCGAAATTTTCATTCCTTAGGATAAACATCGACGTTGTTTCTTCACCTTATCCTCTGACCATCATAATGAAGGTATTGGGTAGTTTCCGATTCAAAGCATCCTCCATGGCGTTTTCTTTTCCAAGATGACTCTAAAGTTAGAGATCATGTTCCTTCAAAATCTTTGGTCACTTTCGCTGCCTCATGTTTGATTCCTTCTCGTCGAATAAGCACTTCAGGTTCTTGTGACTGCTAAGGGCATTGAATTTTGCTCCATATAGAAAGCGTCTCTATATTCTCAGAGTGGATACGACAGCGATTAATTACAAGTCACAGGTCGGGTAATTCTTCTCATGCACCCTCAACTACCTTGAGGCGTGAGCCATAACTTCCCAGCCTTGCATGAGTACACATCCTAAACCTTAATGCGAAGTATCACAAGGTATTTCAAACGGTTTCTCGAGATTAGGTAGAAGCAAGACTAGTGAGCATCTGAATATCTCCTCAATCCTTGGAACAACCTTCTTTACCTATGTCCGCTCATAGAAATTTGATCCTCTTCTTGTAAGCTACGTAAAAGATTCTGCCATCTTGGAGAACTCATCAGCGCTCCTTCGATAAAAACTAACTAATTCCATCAGCTATGAGTCTCCTTTACGGTTTCTGGTCTTTCCCTTTGAAGAACTGCTCCAACCTTTGGTGAATTCACGACAATTCCTCCATTTGGAATTCCATGATCCAAAACGGAACCTCCTTAAACGAGAATTCGCCCTCTGATACTTTGGCATTTATTTCCTCTTCTTTAAAGTCAGGAAAACTATACCGAGATGTCCGACGTATCTCCCCATATCTTCGAGAATAGATCAGAATGTTACAATCAATGACAATGACAATTCTGTTCTAAGTAAGGATAGAAAATACAATTCGTGTTGTCCATGAATACAATAGGGGCGTTTGTCACTCCGATTGACATCACGGAATACTCATAACGTCGAAAGCACGCTCGAAAGAATCATTTTGGGAACATTCTCAATTTCCACGAGTTCATCGATGACCAGGACGTACATCTATCTTGGAGAGAACAACGACTCTTTCCTCACCAGCCCATTGAATCACTCATCTTTCTCTGAGGACACTCATCCTTGATCGAAGCCTTATTTATTTTGTGACGGTCCTTGTCTCACCGAGAAATTTCATTCTTCCCCTTAACTAACAGCATCGTAGCTTGATATGTGGAACTCTTTGGCTATTAGAGTGGCATTTATACTCTCCTTACTTTTGGTCCTTTACGGAAGACGCCAACATGTACCCTTAAGCTTCTTTCCTCACGAAGTTTCATTTTGTTGGCCATTACGAACCTAAGAGTCTTAACTTTCACAAATCACTGGGGTTTTTATCAGGATGCTCAAGCAGATAACAACCAGAAAACGACCGGTCAGCTTCTAAAATCATGAACCCTAATAGACATGATTTGAGGTGGCAAGATAAATCAACGAAAGATTCAGTCTTTAGTAGAAATAGAACAGATTACATAAACTTAGGTGTCAATGACAAGTCGTAGTAATAGAAATGGAAATAACTTAAGTTGAAGATAAGAAAGATACAGATGAATCACAATGATCCATAAGGTTACAAATTGAAAAAGGAAGGGTTACCCCCCAGAATTATACAGCACGATTACAGGATCGTCATTTGAGGCGTAACTTCCCTTGTTTAGATCTCCAAATGTTGAGGTCTCAGCACCACTCAAGGTATAAGTTTTGGCTTCTTCCTGTGGTTTCACAGTCCTTGCAGCATCAATTGAAGACTTTGCCTTTGTTGGGTTGCAGTTACGGGAAACGTGTCCGGGCTTTCCACATCTAAAACAAATTATCCCTTTGATCTTACACTCCCTTGTGAAGTGTTCCTTTCCGCATTTCTTACATCTTGGCGAAGACGTCGGGGTCTGGCTGGATACACCACCACTAGTACTTTGTCCAGGAGTTGGTTGTTGTTGTGGTTTCCCTGATACCCGTGCGTATGGTTTCCGCTTAAACTGGTTAACCTTTCGATTATTCCTCTTTTGGAATCTAGGCAGTCCAAGGTTGCCCCAAAGCCGACTTTCCTCCGACAGATTTTGAACCTCAAGTTCCAATTCTCGTTGTTGCGTGGCCCTTTGATCCTGGTAAGTTGTCACCTCAGCCATCATTTGCCTTTCTTCTGCAGTCGTAGCCATACTCCTACTGTCTTGTCCTACGCTCACATGTGTACGTCTGTCACGAGCCATCGCCCTTGCATGTCTTCTACGAGCCATTGAATTGCTCTGAAGATGGACACAAATACAATAAATACAAAATTACTTTAAGCAGCGTTATCTCCCTATGAAAACCAAATACAGAGAGTCACACAATTCACACAATTCAAGCAAGACAAGTTCAATTCCATACATCCTAACAATCTCCAGCTCAAACTTTTTCATTCTGCTTTCACAGCGTAATCCTTCGTAAGCCGTCAACTTCCAAACTGCTTCTCGAACCTAGTTTACACCAACTATTTCTTTCTCCAGAAGATCGGTTTTCCAAAACCTTTTGATCTCATCACAAAAGAATTTCTATTTTCCTAACACAGTACGCCTAGGTGAAGTCATAGTTTCCTGTACACACAGAACATTACATATTGAGTAGGCCAGTCCTCAATATCATGCAACTGTATAACAGTAGCCACTAACATTCAACCTACAACAAGCCATGCATTCCTTTCCCATTATCTCAATCAAGAGACAAGGAAGTGCACAACAGACCAAATTCTAATATGCCTAAACATAGTAAGTCCATACCCCGGCTCAACAGGATGAACTGCTCTGATACCACCTAATGTAACGCACCTAAATATACCAACTGCAGCGCAATCGTCACTACACCACAGTTGCTAAATCCAGGCGTGTCACAGTCATGATAACAGTAGTTTTAAAAATTAACGAGTTTATTTTTGTTTCTCGCATTTATGCATAAGTAGAAAATACGAGCCATGAATGAAATATAAATATATTCAACCTTTAATACAACCATTGAAATAAAATCACATTCTTTATATGTATATCTCATAGCCAATTTACACGAATCACTAACAACATAAAATATAATGATTACAGAGTCAAATAAGATACAGTGGGAAATAAAACATAAAAGGGGAGAAGTAGTAACCCAGGGATGGGTACTACCAGCAGACAAGGCCACAACCCCATATGCACATGACACTCAGTGTCCCAGTTGACAGAGCGGCATCAATGCCCCCACGCTGCTGCACTCCTGTGAAATCGAAGGAATCTTGTCCAGATTCCCAACCCCATCGGCAAGGCGTGGTTCCATATGATCTTCGTCCAGGTCTCTTAACAAGTATGAATATAAAACAGCAATACAGAAATATAGGAAAAAGGTGAGACACCCGCCTTTCATTACCACTATCGCAGTAAGAAAATAACACGGCGCAAAGCGCCCGTGAAGAAATGCAGTTCATAGATTCATCAACAATAACTATGGAATTTACAACACAAGCAGTCAAGTTACAAACAATAATAAGAATCAATAATAATAATACTCTAGGCAGTCAACAAGGTCTCGGATCTTGAATAGTTAAAACACTTCAGGTAATCATAGCATCAGGATCCCAATAGTTTATTCATCATATAAAAGAGTGACACATGACATGTGGACTCACAATGCTGACTCTCAATGCCAACTCACAATGCTGACTCACAATGCTTGTGCACTTGGTACCAAGATTTTCCATTTTAAAACATGAACGTTCCGGTAGTCTCTACCCCCCCTAAACAGTCTATACCGGACCACGAAAAGAATAGTGCTTGTCGGTTCCTCGTCAGTGCGTTGTAATCGGCTTTCTGGCCAGAGGTATTTCACGATGCGATATCATCATCACCAAAAGGATCACCGCACCCTGACGCACCCAGAGATCCATCATAGACCACACTATCCAATCCTCGTTCATTTACCATAAAAAGAATAGTGATTTGTCAGGCTCATAATGCGTGCAATCGGTATACACCGTGCCTTACGCCCCTCTAAGATCCATCACAGACCTCACCATTCAATTCTCATTAATTCACTGCGTAAAGAATGATGATTTGTCGGGCCCGTAATGCGTGCAATCGGCATACACTGCGCCTTACGCCCCCCATAGGTCCATCGTCGACCATATCATTCGGTTCGCATTCATAGGCCCATACAGCCCTTTAACAGTCACCGACTGAGCAATTTGTTCAATGCATGCTAGTTAAATGCATAATCATAGGCTCATCTAGCCTTTTAACAGTCATAGACTGAGCAAATTGTTTAATACGTTAACTTAATTTAAAATCAGAGGCTCATCTAGCCTTTTAACAGTCCTTGACTGATCAGTTTATAAAATACATGCTGACTCAATGCATGATCCTAGGCTCATTCAGCCCTTTAACAGTCATTGACTGAGCAAACATCTAATGCATGTTGACTCCGTGCATAAACATGTTCACAAATATTTCACAATACACAGTCTTCCATAATATGCCACAATTAGGTCAATTCATCCATTAATAAGTCTTATGGGATTATCATAAAGTCTTACTCAAGTTATCATCCCTTATAAATTCATTTTCTAGAGAAACTTCTCTTGAAGTCCTTATCCAAGCTTCATTCCTTAGGGTTGATCAAGTCCCTTAACCTAGTCAATTATGCTCACTTAAAATTCACTCGCAGGTTTTATAAGTCTCACAACTCTCTTGTTCTTCCTCTATGTTCAAAATTACTTAACTTCTATTTTACCCTAAATCGGCCAAACTTCCTAAAATCCGTGATAAAAACCATGGCTTCCCAAAGTCCACTACTAACATCAATTTCTCCCATTTTATATATCGATTTCTTGATATTCTTTTACTTAAACTTTAGTTCACGAAGTTCATTATAATTCCTTGTAGTCCCAATCTAAAACCGTGGCTTCAAGTTGAGTTAATAAACCCTTAAAACTTTCCATCTCAAATCCCAACCTTAACCTTCAAATCTCCAATTACATAGCTGCATCTCGCAGTTACCTAGCTGGTTCTGCTATGGGCGCCTAGGCACCACATCTGGAGCGCCTGAGCGCCGATGGAGCGCCTGGGCGTTGACCATGAAGCGCCTGAGCGCTCACCAGGCCACGTCTCGGAGAAAACTTCCTGGGCACAGAGCGCCTAGGCGCTCTATGCACAACGCCTGGGCGCTAGTGCATTAACAGGGGTTCTGCAGAATTCGTTTCTGCAGAGCCCTGGCCCATTCGCTATCCAAAATCCCTCATTCATTTTCAACCATTCCAAAATGTGATACATGACATATAATTACAAAATAGCAACATATGAGTTCATAATCATCAAATCACACAATGTACATCCATACATCCATGCAAATCAAACAATTACAATATCATGGAAATAACCCAATATAACAAAGAGGGAAATCCAACATGGATTCTCTCATCAACAACAACACACAAGACATTCCCTTACTACCAAGATTGGTTGAAGAGGATTATCTCCCTCTTACCTAAATGAAGACAATCACAAGAATGCTTTCCCCTTTTTGCTCTTGATTTTCGTTTTCCCCTTCAAGAAAAACCCTAGGGTGAGAAATTCCCAATGTGTTCACTCCAATCATAGAAAAATGACTCCTTGGCCACATAGGTGACCAATAAAACAAAAATGAGAAGAAGATAGAAGAAAGCTGAAGACTTTACCTCAAAAGCTCCAAGCTTTAGCTTCAATGGTGAAAAATGGAGGAAGAAGAAGAAGAATCAAGGAAGGCCACAAGGAAAATGGTCTTGGAATGATGGAAGAAGCTAGATATGGGTTTGATTTAGCAAATCATGAAGATGGCGAATGGTGAGGGTGGACGGTGGAGAAGGAAGAAGAAGAAAAGAAGAAGAAGAAGAAGAAAAAGAAACGTAGAAGAGAAGAAAGAAAGAGATAAAAATGAAAATATGGTTATGGGCTTTCAAGGGCCATCTGCTGTGTAAGAAGAGTGGAGAGGGGAGAGAGAGAAAATGTGAAATGGGAAGAAGTTTCCTAGAAGTTTCCCAAATAAGCTTTTGAATTAATTTAACTTTTATTTTGAAAATAAGGCTAAAGGGGCTTGACACCAGATAAATTTTGAACAGTGTAATAAGATTTTTATTACATGTTATTATTCAGCGGACAATCGTTACAGCTGACCGAAGTTAGTATTAATTTACCTGACAGATAAAATTTATACAGCGATTATAATTTTATTTGTTAAAATTTCTCAAAAAAAATGTGAAACCTTGTAAACTGTGTCTGGCCTCGAGTTTAGTAAGATCCCCCGTCGACGTTTCCATAGTTCAAGGTTCTCGGGAAAAATATTTCATTTTCCCGGTTCGACTCAGTGTGCACGCAAAACGAAGAATATATTCAAATATTCGTCATTTCCGAAAAATTCTGAAAGAATTCTCATAAATTACAAATATTAGAAAATGACTATTCGTAATAAAATTTTCCAACTTTGGGAGCGTTATAGTCGTTTTTGCCAATTCTGCCCAATGTGCGCGCAGAATGAGATTAATATTAAAATATTCCGCGTTCTAAGAAAAATCCAGAAAAATTCCTAAAAATCCCAAATATTGTAAAATGATCATTTATCCTGAAATTATAAATTTTCGCGATGTTACACAAGTAATTCCTCTCCTCTTCCTAATATTACACTCTCATTTTTCTAAACCCCAAATACCCGTCTCTCCATTTCCTCTCTTCTTCTTTTCTTCTCCACCGTGCAACCACTCCTGGAGGCAGTCATCCTTTGCTTGCTTCATCATCAAGGATTCTTACTTTCTTACACCATTCCAAGTCCTCTTTTGTTGCCATCTCTTGGTTTTTCTTCTTCTTCTTCTTCCATTTTTCTTCCACCATTGAAGCTAAAGCTTGAAGCTTTAAGGTAAAGCCTTCAACTTTCTTCCATTTTTCTTGCTAATTTCATTTCTATTGGCCACCTTGGTGACCAAGAACCTATTTTTCATGGTTTGAGTGGACATTGTGGTGATCACTCACATTGGAGTTTTCTTGAAGGGGGAAAACGAAAATCTAGGGCAAGAAGGAGTGGCACATTGTGTTGTTTTCCAAATAGGTAAGAGGGAGATGATCCTCTTCAACCAATCTTGGTAGTAAGGGAATGTCTTGTATGTGTGTTGTTATTGTTTTCTGAAACCATGTACAAAGTTCTCTCATTTTTATGTTGCTCTTCATGATAGTGCATTTTGTTGGGTTTGTATGATTTATTGATGCCTCTTGCATGATTTGAAGATATATTTGAGTAACTAGTTGATTAAATATGACAATGATTGGTTTGGTTTGAGTTAAAGGACTTGGAGAACTCTGTTTTCTGCAAGATTACGCGTGGTAATCGATTACACGAGGCTTGTAATCGATTACCAAGCTCTTAAGGGTATAAAATCGTGATTCTGGAAATCTGGTAATTGATTACCAATTGTGTGTAATCGATTACAGAGATTCTGTCTAGCTTGTAATCGATTACAAGAGTGGTGTAATCGATTACCAAGCCTCTGATGTCACGAAGTGGTGCTTCTGGGAATCACGTAATCGATTACAACTTGTGGGTAATCGATTATGGAGGTTCTGTCCAATTGGTAATCGATTACCAGGGCTGCATAATCGATTACCAGGGCCTTGAAGTTATGAATCGTGGTTCTGGAAATCACGTAATCAATTACAATGAGATTGTAATCGATTACAGGGATTCTGTTCCGCTGGTAATCGATTACCAGGGTGATGTAATCGATTACCAAGACCCAAAAATGAGATTTTTGAGCTGGAAATGATTGAGATTATGGTTCTTTGTCCTTTGTAACTCAAACATAACCTAAGAACCCTGGATTCAAGGATTTTACTTTACTTAAATGTGATAGGAATACGTATTCATACCAATAGAGAAGAAATGATTTTGAAAATAGAATTCTTGGATCCATGACATGGAAATTGTGGTATGTGTGAAATAAGGAATATATATTGATACTGAAAATTGTTGATGTAAGTGTGATTTCCCTATGTGGGTTATGCACTTATTGATTTAGTACTCAATGAGATAAGATTGATGATATGCCATTAAGGCAATGTTTTAATAAATGTGTTGTTGATATGTCATGTTGGACATTGATTAATGCTTATGTGCCATTGAGGCAATGCTTATGTTGAATGCATCATTGATAAACATACATGATTGGACATTGTGTCATCATGCATGTGTGTTGTCCGTTGGACATTGTTGAGAAGGCCGTGTTGCCTAGGAGTTTGAATAACACCTTTGTGCGGGTGCGAGTAGACTAAGCGTAGGTGTTATATATTGTTGACCTTGGGGGCGTTGGGGTGTGGGTGTCTCACAATAGACAGTGGTAGCTCCACTGGGGCCGTGGGATAGACCAATGCGACACACCAACGATCCTGCCTGAGACGCTATCCTGTATCGCGATCAACTATTGAGGTACCATGTATAAGCCATTACGCAAACAATTTTATGAAAGAGAGCACACTATATTTTAAGGCTACTGAGATACTGGTATTACTCCTTGATCATTCACTCCGAAAATGTTTACGTCTAGCTCCATGGAGTAGGAACTTTGGTACCCTTGTTGCATTGTGAGTTGTCAGTCACATGGTCCATTGAGCATTTATAATTAGATATTGTGTTTACTATTATGACTGTGATATTCATTTGACTCTTGGTGATGCTAATGTTGTTAGATGGCTATAGATAATGTTAACTATTGTTCTTTGCTACTTTACTTTCATTAATTGCTTTCGGGTATTGCTGCACTTGTATGTATTGACTGTGTCTTATGTGGGCGTTCGAAGCCGTTTATTTTCTTGTTGCCGTGTTGGTACTGAAAGCTGGAAATCTCACCTCTTTCGGTAATTTCTCTATTTTGTATTTTGGTTGGATCGCGTGCCCTCGAGAAGACGCTCGTGAGGAGAACAAGGAAACCACTGAGTTTCAGGGTTTCTGGCCTTATCTCGACTGAGATCGAAGTTGTTGAGGATGTCATTTCGACTACGTGGATTTTTTGGTTACGTGCGGATCAACTTTCATGGTGGTCTGGATTGCTGGCATATCAACGTGCAGACTGACCGATGTGTGTACCATGGCGAATTGACGGTGTCCTTAGCATGGGGATGCTACACTGCTTCAATTTTTGACTTCCATGCTTTTGTATGGTTAGAATTTTATATGCCTGTAAGAGACATGTGGGCGGACATGTACTATAACCCACGTGACGACTCTTTCTTGTCTACTGCCCGGGCTCCTGCCCGCTGTTCTGTCATCCCGATGGATGTCTCATCGGACGACGAGGACCCTGAGGAGGATCCATCCACGGTTTCTTCTCGTTCTAGGCAGTCTTAGGGTTGGTCTTAATTGATGGCTACTGATGGTTGTCCGTTTATTTTAAGGGAGCCTGACGTACTACTGGATTAGTGGGTATATATTTGTATCTCTTGCGGTAGGTACACATTTTACTTTTTGTATATTTTTGGAAATGTAATTTAAACAGGCTTGTATTTCTGGTACAAAGTATGTAATTATTCATATTGTGAATGGTCGTATGTTTCATTCCACGTTGATTTCTCTTTGACATTTTTGACAGAAGTTTTATATGAAAGAAGAACTTTTAATTTTAACTCAATCACGCGATATATTTATAAACAGGTGTATATGTATATTAAATGGAAGTTTTAACCGGATTCATATTAGAGAAAAAAAAAGAAAAAAAATGTTCAAACTTTCCGTAATCATTTGTGTCATTTCACTATAGTGCGACGTTCCTTCTTCTTACCCATTATGACTAAGGGAGGAAAAAGAGGCGTTACATACATAGTCTGTCTATATATCTTTGTGATATTTTATACCTGTTAAATGATCAGATACTTGATCCCATAACTGTAATTGTTATTTCTTGTATATGAATGATATTGCTGTTCTTTATTGTTTCTATGCTGCCATGTTGGAATTGATGTAGGGGATCTCACCTCTTCATTATGTTGTTCTGTTTTATGTTTATATTTGATAAAGACTGAGAGGAAAACAGAGAAGGATCACATCTTTTCTATTGTGTTGTTTTTTTATGATGGCGGTGAGAATAGGTTTTGTTGGTTTTGTTAGAGTTCAGTTCTGTGGTGGTATGGACGCTTGGCATATCGACTGGGATACTGAACATGTTAGATATGTAGGAAATGTGACTGTATCTATACGTAGGACCCGCGATGGGGATCTTATCTTCTCTCTTGATGTCTTATTACGTTTAGAGTTTGTTGTGCCGATTAGGGAGTTATGGGGTGATTTGCATTACACCCCTAGGAAGGATCAGAACTCTGTGGTGTCATCTACTAGGACACCTGCCCGTGAAACCTTGCCTCTCTTCAGATCTCCATCTTCTGAGAAGGATTCGATGGAGGACTCTACTCCTTAGGCATATGAACTTGGGCTATTTTGTGTTTTGTTAAGCAGTTTGTATATATGTCTTTTGAGATGAGCGGACTGTGATCTAGGTCCCTTTTGTATATATTCTTTTAATGTGTAATATTCTATAATTACATCCTATGCTGGTTATGCCTTGTTTAAGTTTATGTTTTCGAGAAAGAAAATTTGAAATTCGTATTTTACCATATTAAACATTTTACACGTTTTGTTAAGTCAAGGAGTTTTAATCGTAAATGTGATACCCTAAGGAAGGGTGTCACATTAGTTAGTATCAGAGCCCAAGTTTGAGTCTTTTGGGGTTTGTGGTTAGGTCTATCTTACTTGTATTATGTGATTCTCTATGCTTAGTTTCCAAAAGGTTACATCTGACTTTCATTGTGTATTGTTTAGTTTGACTTCAAAGGAATGCGATGGCTCGTGATAGAGGTGTACATATGGACACTGAACGAGACAACGAGAGTATGGATGCAATAGCTGAATCTATGTGGAGGATGGTAGATGTTATAGTGCAATAGAACCAAAGGGCTGCTCAACAGCAAGAAGCGACCACTGAAACTTAGAATTTATCAGAATTTCACCACAACAATCCACCATAATTCAAAGGGGAATTTGATCCAGAGAAGGCAGATCTTTGGATCAAAGAGTTAGAGAAGATTTTCAGAGGAATGAGATGTACTGATGAAAGAAAGATAACTTATGCTACCTTTATGCTTGCCGGAGATGGCAAAGACTGGTGGGCTAGAACTCAGAGATTGTTGGAAGTTGAAGGAAGAGTGATCACCTGAGAAGTTTTTAACAACAAGTTCTTAGAGAAATACTTTCTAACCAATGTGAGGCACGCGAAAGAAATAGAGTTTCTAGGTCTAAAACAAGGGAGCGTGATAGTCAGTGAATATGCTGCTAAGTTTGAAAGCTTGTCGAAGTTCTCGAGGTATTTCCAACTACAGCTTGGTAAGGAGTGGAAGTGCCGCAAGTTCGAAGAAGGATTGAGGCATGACTTGAATTGCCTTTGGGAATTGAAGAGTTCCCAGCTTTTTTGGAAAAGTGTCGTAGGATTGAGGAGTTGGACCAGTCACGAGACATGAGAAATCGTAACTTTGGACCTTCTCAGTTCCAAAGGAGAAGGAATGGTGGTGGCAATCATTTTCAGTAAAAGCTGTATTCGAGGCCACCGAGGAATCCATTTCAGCAAGAATCACATGGAAGAGGTTCTAGTAGCAACAAGTTTGGTTGGACCGTGGCATCTTAGTCAAAAGGCTTCAAGTGTGGGAAGGACCACTTAACGAAGGATTGTATGATCAAGGGGATCATTTGTTTCAGATGCGAGAAGCCCAGACACATCTCAAGGGATTGCAATTAACCAAAGGCAGAGCCCTCTGTTAGCAATGTATTGCTGCAAGACCTCAGGCAAGAGGAAGGGTTTATACTATGAGTGGAGCGAAAGTCTCCTAATCCGAAGATTTGATTTAGGGAGATTATGACATAGAAGGTAATCTTTTAACTGTACTATATGATTCAGGGGCGACCCATTCTTTTATTGCCTATAACTGTATGCACTGATTAGGATTGTCTGTGTCTTCCTTACCTTTTGATTTGATTATTTCTACTCTTACTGATAAACCTGTTGTTACTACTCAAGTTTGCTTGAACTGTCCTATTTCTGTGGAAGATCGAATCTTTTCGATCGACCTGGTTTGTTTGCCTCTTTCTCAAATAGACGTGATTTTAGGAATGGATTAGTTATCTTCTAACCATACCCCATTAGACTATTCCAATAAAACCTTAGTATTCCCTGATCCTGAGATTTCTGGATTTGTAACTGCCAGCTAAGTCAAAACTTTCTTGAGTGAAGGAGCTCAAGGATAGATGTTTTTGTCTTCCTTGGAAGTCAAGAGTGAGAATGATGTGAATGTTATTCCCATGGTCAATGAGTTTCCTGAAGTCTTTTTTGATGATATACCTGGATTACCACTAGAAAGAGAAGTAGAATTTTCTATCGATCTTGTACTAGGATCTGGACCTATATCCATGGTACCATATAGGATGTCGCCATTAGAGTTAGCCGAACTCAAGAAGCAGTTGGAGCAACTGTTGGGGAAGTAATTTGTGAGACCTAATGTTTTGCCATGGGGAACTCTAGTGCTGTTGGTTAAGAAGAAGGATGAAACTTCTCGGTTATGTATGGATTATCATCAACTGAACAAGATTACAATCAAGAACAAGTATCCACTTTCGAAGATAGATGATTTGATGGATCAGTTGAAGGGAGCCGTTGTTTTCTCCAAGATTTGATCTACGTTCTGGCTATCATCAAATTCGTGTGAAAGTAGAGGATGTTCCAAGATAGCTTTTCGAATGCGTTTTGGGAATTATGAGTATTTTGTGATGTTGTTCAGAGTAACAAATGCCCTTGCTGTATTCATGGATTACATGAATCGGGTCTTTCATCCTTATCTTGATAGATTTGTTGTTGTCTTTATTGATGACATTTTGATTTATTCTCAAAGTCAGGAGGAACATGATGAACATCTCAGTGTGCTTCTTTAGATTCTGAAGGAGAAGAAGCTATATGTTAAGTTGTCAAAATGTGAGTTCTAGTTGGAGGAGGTTCAATTTCAGGGTCATGTGATTTCAAAGGAAGGAATTACAATAGATCCATTGAAAGTGGAGGCAGTTCTTCAGTGGGAAAGACAAAGGACTATAACAGAGATTCATAGCTTTGTGGGATTAGCTGGTTATTATCGAAGATTTATCGAGGGATTCTCCAAGATAGTAGGACTTCTCACTCTGCTTACAAGAAAGAATCAAGCTTTCGCATGGACAGATGCATGTGAAGAAAGTTTTCAAGAGTTGAAGAAACGGTTGTCTACTTCGCCAGTGTTGATTTTGCCCGATCCCAATGAACCTTTTGAGGTGTATTGTGATGCTTCATATTAGGGTTTAGGATGTGTCCTTATGCAGAATAGAAGAGTGGTAGCGTATGCTTCAAGGCAACTGAGAGTACATGAGAAGAATTATCCTACGCATGACTTGAAGTTAGTTGTTGTTGTGTTTGTATTGAAGATCTGGAGACGTTTTCTTTATGGAGTAACATTCAATGTCTACAGCGACCACAAAAGTCTAAAATACTTGTTTGATCAGAAAGAGGTTAATATATGACAAAGGAGGTGGTTAGAATTTCTGAAAGACTATGATTTTCAACTTCAGTATCATCCTAGAAAGGTGAACGTTGTAGCAGATACTTTGAGTAGGAAGATGCTTAGTGTTTCTACTATGATGCTAAAAGAAAGTGAGTTAATAGAACAATTTAGGGATATGTGATTGTTCATGGAGTTGACACCGGGGAGAATATGCTTGAAGATGGTCATTGTTCCGAGTGGATTAATGAAAGAAATTTGAGAGAAGCAAAGAGGTGACCCCTACTTATAGAATGAGAAAGAGCTGGCGAAACAAGGCGCTGTGTCAGAATTCAGGGAAGGACCAGATGAGATCCTAAGATTTAGATATAGGATTTGTGTATCTAGTGATCCCGAGCTGAGAAGGTTCATTCTTGATGAAGCTCATAAAAGCAAGTTGAGTATGCACCCAGGAACTGCTAAGAAGTACCAGGATTTGAAACGATTATATTGGTTGCAAGGAATGAAGAGGGATGTCACCAAGTATGTGTTATCTTGTTTAATTTTTCAAAAAGCTAAAGTGGAACACCAAAAGCCTTTAGGAATGCTACAATCTCTGATTATTCCAGAATAGAAATGGGATAACATTGCAACGGACTTCATGATTGGACTGCCAAAGACTATAAAAGGGGTATGATTCAATATGGGTAATTGTTGATCAGCTTACGAAGTCAGCGCACTTTTTTCCAATTAACATAAGGTATTCGCTGGAGAAATTGACACAAGTGTATATTGGTGGGATTGTTAGACTCCATGGTGTACCCTCGAGTATTGTTTTTGATAGAAACCCAAGGTTTACATCAAGATTTTGGCAAAGTTTGCAAGAAGCAATAGGAACGAAGCTTTATTTAAGTTCTGTCTACCATCCACAAACAGATGGCCAGTCAGAGAGGACGATCCAATCATTGGAAGATCTGTTAAGAGCTTGTGTCTTGGAACAAACTGGGAGTTGGCATGAATTCTTACCTTTGATAGAGTTCACCTATAATAATAGTTTCCATGCAAGCATTGGGATGGCACCCTATGAGGTGTTGCATAGGCGACGATGTAGAACATCTTTGTGTTGATACCAAGATGGCAAAAGTTTTACAATAGGATCTGAGCTTGTACAACAAACAATTGAAAAAGTTAAGATGATTCAAGAAAGAATGAGGACAACTCAGAGTTGACATAAGAGCTATGCCAACAAGAGACAGAGACCTCTTGAATTTAAGGAAGGTGTGTTTTTGAGAGTTACACCCACGATTGGAGTTGGAAGGGTTATTAAATCCAAGAAACTCACTCCTAAATTCATCGAACCCTATCAAATTCTTCATCGAATAAGTCCGGTAGCCTACCAAATAGCTTTACCACCTTTTCTTTCCAACCGTCACAATGTCTTCCATGTGTCACAATTGCAAAAGCATATTCTTGATCCAACCCATATCATAGAACCAGATATGGTATAACTAAAAAAGAACTTGACCTATGAAACACTTCTTATTAAGATTGAAGATAGGAGAGTGAAGCAACTCAGAGGCAAAGATATTGCATTGGTAAAAATGATCTAGAATGATGTAACTGGAGATGCAACATGAGAGCCAGAGGACAAAATGAAAGAGCAATATGCGCATTTATTCTAAGGTATGATGAATTTCAAGGACGAAATTCTCTTTAGAAAGGAAGAGTTGTAACATTCCAATTCTTTTTCTTCTTTTCTTGTTTTTCGGTTATCTGTGATTTTTGTAATTTTTATGAATTATTTGACTTATTTTGACTATTTTAATGTTATTTTTAAAAAAATTGGACTGTTGAAACAATGCCGGGGGAGCTTACTGAACCTGAGAACGGAGACAGTTTTTAAAGTTTTCATTTTCTGAGATTTTATTTGTAAATAAAATCTAGATACGTTCTATTATCCATTGGACAATAGATACTGGTTTGGTTAATTGTAACTTTTGTCCAATGGTTAATAACTACCAGTTAATGTCTAGTTACTCTCTTTGATGTTTGCTTTATAGTGGGGCCATTAGCCATTAAATGACCATAGCCCACCATATGACTTTTCTCTTTTTGGACCAATAGGAAGAAAGCTTCCTAAAGAAGTTTTGGAACAAGCTTGTAGGAGAAGGTTTGAGAGAAGCTTGTAAGGGAAGCTTTGGACACCTTCCCAAGGAGAGAAGTGCATGGCCAAGAGCTCCAAGGAGGCTTCTAGAGTAAGCTTCCACTTTTAATTCATTTCTATCATTTCTATTCATCTTTCATGAACTAAAAAGCTACACACTTTCTCTCTCACTTTTTTTCTCTCATCTTTTCTCTCCACCAAGCTCACGGCCACACCACCAAAGACCACCATCCAAGCTTGTTTAATTTTAACCAACTACACATCTTACATCTATTCATCATTCTAAGACACTTTGGTGTTGTGTTCTTGATCTAGTTCATCCATTTTCAAGTACTTCCTCAAGCTAGGGTTTTGAAAGCTTTTAAGGTGAAATTCCTCCATCTTCACTTCTCTTTCATTTTCAAATTCTAAGACCATGATTTTGATCCATGGTCATTCTATTTCAAGTCTTAGATGTTGATTTTTATATGTTGTTTTCGTTTTCAAGAGCATCTTGGGAGTGGAAGTTTGATTCAAGAAAACACTCAAGGAGTTTTGGACATTATCCAAGGTAAGAGGGAGATTAACCTCATCAACCTAACATGGTGGTGAGAAACGAAATTTGCATGTTGTAAGTAAAGAATCCATGTAAACGTTATTCACTTGGTTGTATGTATTTTTGGTGATTTTGATTGTATGTATTTTTGGTGATTTTTGTGGTTTTTACCTTATATGATTTCATGGTTTAATATTATGCATAACCTTAGTAAAATAGAAATTTTGATGATTGACGTATGTTTTATGCTTGGACTCTTGTTGATGAGAACAAAAATTTTGGGATCCAAAGGCTTTGGGCTCACGACCAAGTAACCCTAAATAGGGTATCCAAGACAAATTTTTGTGTTGATTTGGAATAGAGATGCTTAGATGGAAAGGAATTGGATCAATAATTTATAATAATGGAATAGAGATAGAACAAGAATTTTGTCATTAAGTAAGAGAGGGATTTTGGCTATTGAGTGAAAAAATAAGCTTGAAAGAGAAATTGAAAACTTAAGGTATTTTTATAAAAGGCAAAGGAAAAGAATTTATTAAATTAATATAATATGGATTCCTTGTGTGTTTTTTGTGAAAAATATTAGGAAGTACTACCTAGAGGAGCCTAGTTTGAAGAATATTAGAACTAAAGTTATTTTCTATATTAATCTTTGAAAGTTTCAAAATTAAGTTTAAAAGTGTAATAAAAGTTTTACGTGATTGAAAAATAGTGATGATGTCTTACGTAATTTAAGAATGATGATTTCTAAATTACACGATAAAGATGCTTTGTGAATGAAAATAACAGCAGTGTGCTGTCGGGCTCTTAAACGGGACCCGGAGGTGTTAATGACTTGTTTGGCTCATGAGTAGCTTATATTTATGGAGAATCATGATATTAATATATATGTATACATTGAGTCATTGATCATGCATTATACCGGCGGTGTCGGTCGAGGCTTTTGCCTAGGAGTTGAATTACACCTTAGTGCGGGTCTGAATTATGTAGTGTGGATCACTTGTTGAACTTGGAGGTGTTGGGGCACGGGTATCCCACAAGTGCCTAGTTGGTAGCTCCACTGGGCCGTGGTGATTGAGCAATGTACCGACGATCTTGACCAAGCAGTATTCTATTCACGATCTAATGTAGACTGCCTTGTATAAGCCATGATGCATAAATTGAGAAATTATAGCACTTGACTTGAGACTGATGAGATACAGATATGTCTTCTAGATCATTTTCTCCGAAATTGTGTTTAGCTCCATGGAGTAGGAAATTGGTCCATTATGCATGTGCATAGTCTGTCTACATATCTTTTTCTTGATATTTTATATTTGCTAAATTATCTGATACTTGATCCAATAACTACAATTGTTATTTCTTGTATATGAATGATATTATTGTTCTTTATTGTTTCTATGTTGCCATGTTGGAATTGATGTAGGGGATCTCACCTCTTCATTATGTTGTTCTATTTTATGTTTATATTTGATAAAGACTAAGAGGAAGACGAAGAAGGATCACATCTTTTTGATATGTTGATTTTCTGTGATGGCGGCGAGGAGAGGTTTTGTTGGTTTTGTCAGAGTTCAGTTCCATGGTGGTACAGACACTTGACGTATCGACTGGGATACTGAGTGTGTTAGAGATGCAGGAGATATGATTGTATCTGTACGTAGGACCGACGATGGGGATCCTATCTTCTCTCTTGATGTCTCATTATGTTTAGAGTTTGTTATGCCGACTAGGGAGTTGTGGGGTGATTTGCATTACACCCCTAGGGAGGATCAGGACTCTGTGGTGTCATCTACTAGGACACCTGCCTATGAGACCTTGCCTCTCTTCGAATCTCTATCTTTTGAGGAGAATATGATGGAGGACCCTACTCTCTAGGCATATGAACTTGGGCTAGTTTGTGTTTTGTTAAGCAGTTTGTATATATGTCTTTTGAGTACAACTTTATGTATTTTGAGCGGACTGTGATCTAGGTCCCTTATGTATATATTCTTTTGATGTGTAATATTCTGTAATTACATCTTGTGTTGGTTATGCCTTGTTTGAGTTTATGTTTTTGAGAAAGAAATTTTGAAATCCGTATTTTACCATATTAAACCTTTTACATGTTTTGTTAAGTTAAGGAGTTTTAGTCGTAAATATGATACCCTAAGGGAGGGTGTCATATACATAACATAATAAACATATTCTTAATGCATTCTATAATAAGATATGTTTACATTCTCTGCAAGGTTTAACTTTAGCATCTAGATAAACGAAGACAATTATACATACAAGCATACTTACACACTTAGCTCATTTAAAGCCCAAGCATGTTCTACTAGGAACTTTGGCTTCTTGTGCTTACCTATTGTAGGGAGGAAAAATATGTAACCTCAACTACATGTAACCTTAGCTCTTGGTTAGGAATACTTGTCCCTTTCGGAACTTCTAACCCCTTACCTTCTAGCTAAATGACAACATAACATCATATAAGGTCTCATTCATAGGAAAAACACTACTAATCCATCCTAGCTTACGTGCATGTAATACACCATCTTATCACGTCTAATGTGATATCTAAAGCAATACTAAGTTACCATTGGTGCTAGATACCTACCCAATGCAATCCTTTATTTTTTAATATGTCTAGATTCATACAATTCTCATACTTTATAGAGGGTCATTCTTCTCTTGAATTACCCAAGATAGTCTCTTGACATATGATAAAAAGCACAAATGAAGGATCACATCAAGTAGGGAACTCAATCTCTTGAAACTAAAAATTTTGGGAGTTACTACCTTTGGACGCTTAATCGCCCACTTTCTCAGTGCTTAAATGTTGAATGATAGAAACCTCTACCCTGTTTCATTTGACATTGAGCGCTTCATTGCTCAAAATCTAAGCACTTAATCAGTCAGTACCCGTGACCTCTGGACTAGCGCGCTTAGTCGCTCACTTTATGGGTGCTTAATCGATGGGTTCCAAAACCTAACCACGAGCTCTCTGGCCTTGGGTGCTTAATCGGTCAAAAATTAGGCGCTCATTTATATGAAACTTCAGTTACTATTCCATTTGGTTTCAAACCAACTCAACTAGCATGGAATTATGAAAAAGAAGTCAAGGATTCTTATACCCATTCCTCAACTTGTGACCTAAGTATTCAAATGAGTTTTTTTCCAAAGTTCTAATCAACAACCATGCATAGATTAAGTTAAAACAGACCATATTCTATTATTGAGGACATCATCCAAACAAGAAGACATCAAAAACCTCTCAAAAACCCCACTTTTCATCCATGAACAAACCATGGAACAAAGATGAATCTAGGGAGAAGAGAAGCACATAAACATAACCACCTCTACCTCAAAACCTTAATGATGATGATGATGATGATGATAAGCTATGGATGCTCAAGCTTTGGCCTTCCCTTTTGCCTTCTTTTTCCTCTCCTCTTCTTCCTTCTTTCTTCCCTATTTTTTCCTTTCTCTTTTCACATTTTTTTCTGCTATTTTTGTAATGAGAGAGCCGTGAGAAAAAGAGAAAAACAAGGAAGAAAAGTCCAACTTTTCAACTTAAAGGATAGGAACAAGATTTTCTATAACTTCTTGATCTGCTAAAAACACTTAGATTTAGGTAAATTAAGTTTTTCAACTTCTAACAACTTTAAAATAAATATTATGATTCATATAAATTGTTGTTTTACAATTATCCCATTTTTCCATATCTGCTGGCAGTCAATCCGACATTAAATGCACAACCAGTATGCCTAAAAA
Source organism: Ormosia emarginata (assembly GCA_029884605.1). NCBI lineage: Eukaryota > Viridiplantae > Streptophyta > Magnoliopsida > Fabales > Fabaceae > Ormosia > Ormosia emarginata. Next base: position 12,706,811 of record JAQQTP010000063.1, on the reverse strand, counting down.
TACCAAACTAACTCTAATTGTCTCGAAACATTAACTACATCTTATTTCATACATTTGTGACCAAGAAATAAACTATCCATATTTATTTCCATCAACATAGCCTTTAAAGCCAATATCTGACTCATTTTAAGCTACTTTTCACCTTTCGGGTTGCAACAATGTGCCTAATCTAACTTAGTCTGCCACAAAAATGAACAGGCATGTTAAGCAAGTCATATGCTACCTTTGTATACATATAAAAGTCTATCATGTTATTAAGGGTATTACATTTCTCCCTTTCTTTAAAAAAATTTTGACCCCAAAATTACTTACTTGATAAGAACAACCCTGGATAGTCATGTTACATGTGGGACTTGTGACACCCGGGGCCGACGAGGGCGAGAAGTGATTGCAGGTGTAAAAAGATGAAGCACAGACAAGGAGCGGTTCCTGGCAGGCTTCTAGGTGAAGGGACACATGAATGAACTGAATACACACTGGAATGAGAGGGATTCAGAGACTGTGCAGGTATGGGACTGCATAGTTGAGGATGGCTTAAAGGAATTGATTAACACCACCCATATCAACAAGATGCATCTTCTTTTCATGAGCTAAGAATATAAGTACTCCATGGTTAAGTTTGCTTGACTTGGAGCACTTGTGGGATGGGTGACCTCTTGGGAAGTTTCCTAGGATGCATGTGAGTGAGGACAAAGCACGCTAAAAAGACCCGTGTTGGTTTGTGGGAAGACTCATCAATCCTGCAGACAGTCTTGGGACATTACAAATGCTACTTCTAACTTAATCATCAACTAATTCATAACATTTAAATAAATCATTATGGAGAGCCAAATCTAAAAGTTATACATATATACAACTTTTAACATTCTCAAAGCAAATATAAATAATTACATAAGCTTTGAACTAAAAACATAAACTAAACTCTACTAATTCTTCTGTTATCTTCATCTTCTTACCCTCTTGCAGGGCCTTAACCTGGATTTACATAGAAATACAACGGGGTGAAAAATAATAATTCTGAGTATGAGTAACCAATACCAATATTTAAACATTTATACTAAATAAATGAAATCTGAAACTAAATATACTATAGATATTAAACAAGTATCTGCATAATTATAAAATATCAAAGTTTTCTTATGCCTCGTATTTGCTCTTTAAAGTGGGCATACTATACTAACTTCTCTAGTCTAGTTATTCATCAACATGATATAGGTACTGAGCAAATATCAATTCATAATGAATAACACTACTAGCACTAGAACATTCACATTAGGCTCTATGTGAACATTCATTTAGCCACCTCATTATCCAATATCAAACTCATACTTATAACTTATAAATTCTTAGGAACTGTATTTCCTTATATTTATTTGAGTAAAATAGGCTAAATTGCCATTCAACTGTCTGATGATGAGTGAACTGTTCCATGTACTAATTCCATAACATCATATCTGATGATGAGTGGATTGTTTCATGTACTACTTCCACAACATCATATCTCTTCCTTTGCCTAGCAAAGGATGTAAATCATCCATAGCCTAGCATAGGATATAACTCATCCATAGCATAGCATAAAACATAACTCATCCATAGTCGAGCATAGGACATAATTGATCCTTAGCCAAGCCTTGGATATAACATCCTTGCATAGCCTTGGATAATTAATCCTTTTATGAAACACTCTAGTGTCACCATTCTGTTGGGCTTACCTGACAATGTCCACTACTCAGATAACTAATCCTTTTATGAAACACTCTAGTGTCACCATTTTACTGGGCTTGCACAGCAATGTCCACTACTCAGATAACTAATCCTTTCATAAAACACTCTGGTGTCACCGCTTTACTAGGCTTACTCAACAATGTTCATTACTTGGATAACTAATCATTTCATGAAACACTCTAGTGTCATTACTTTACTAGGCTTACCTGGCAATGTTCATTACTTAGATAATTAATCCTTTCATGAAACACTTTGATGTCACCACTTTACTAGGCTCACCCAGCAATGTTCACTACTTGGATACTAATCCTTTCATGAAACACTATGGTGTCACCACTTTACTAGGCTTACCTGGCAATGTTCACTACTTAGATAACTAAGCCTTTCATGAAACACTCCGGTGTCACCACTTTACTTGGCTTACCCAGCAATGTTCACTACTTGGATACTAATTCTTTCATGAAACACTTTGGTGTCACCACTTTACTAGGCTTACTTGACAATGTTCACTACTTGGATACTAATCCTTAGCCTAGCCTTGTATATAACATCCTTGGCCTAGCTTTGGATAACTAATCACAACTCCACCTTTAGCAAAGTGCTTTTCTCACTCCCTTTGCCAGGTCAAGGGGCTTGCCTCACTCCCTCAGTTAGGAATTGTGATAAACTATGGTTCAACATTTCTAAATAAAGGAACCAACTATTGTCAACTAGGTCCTATGGCACTCAACTATTGCCAACTAGACCCTATGACACTTAACTCTTGCCATCTAGGCCCTATGGCGCTCAACTCTTGCCAACTAGGCCCTATGGCGCTCAACTCTTGCCAACTAGGCCCTATGGCGCTCAACTCTTGCATATTTAACTCAACTTTAGCTATTAAAGAAATTACTAGCGTTTCTAGGACTCAAATCATCCCAAAACACTTCAAAATCTTGCCTAAAAAGGATGATTTTCAAGATTTCACCAAATGTGCATCATAACCTCTTCAAGATTTCTCTTATATCTTTAAAATGCCATAAACATCATTTCATTTGGCTAAGTGTAGCCAAAATTATGCGACATTTTGCAGAGGCCAAAACAGTGTACTCTCAGTTTTTTCTAGAATCTGGTCTGACTTTAAAATGAAACTGGGAATAAACTAATAATGGTAAAATTCTAAAATTTTACAAGCAAGAAGCCTTACATCTTAGCTTCAAAATGCCACTAGTCACATGTCAATACGACATCAGAGCAAGAAATTATGCAATCTGGTTTACTGGCTGTCAGAATACATTTCCTACAGAATCTGCCTTAGATTCAAATAGAAACTGGTACTGATTGGCTTGCTCTATAATTTTAAAATTTTTACCACATGAAGCCTTATGTCTTAGCTTTCAAATGACACTGAAATCAGGTCAATCTGATATCTACATCTCGAGTTATGCATCAGACACTACAAGCTATCAGGATGCTGTTCTGTCTCACACCTAGTCTTGGTTTTACCACGCCTAAGCGTGGTGCTCTTTGTCTCGCCTGGGCTGAAAACTGATCAACCTATGCCTAGGCATGGAAAAGCTGCGCCTAGGTATGACCATTTTGCAGAATGCATTTTTTGCATAATTAGTTTCCAAGCCAATTCTATTCTTCCAAATCTTGAATTCTAAATGTTTCCTAACTCTAATCATGGTATCTAAACAAGTTAGAATCATTAAACACTAACTTAATTCATCAATCAAGGATTTAAACTCAATTAAGCCAAAAACAACATCTATTAACCTAAATGCTCTACAAGGGACTATGGACATCCAACACATAAGATTAAGCTGCAATGGACTCCAATAAACTAAAAATACTCTAAATCAACTCTTGGAATCAAGACCCAAGCTAGAAGCACAGTTTTGACCCACTAAGCCAACTTTTCCATTCAAGAACCCTAACCCCATTCAAAAGACCAAAGAAGGAAAAAGAATAGAAATCCCCTACCTTGTGGTGATGACCAACCTTGGAGTCTCTTGATCGTGCTTTTGATCTCCCTTGGGTCCTCTTACTCTTCCTCCTCTTTCTTCCCCTTCCTTTCCTCTTTCCTTTCTCTCTTTTCTTTCTTTCTTTTTCTACTTCTGTAACCATGAGAAAGAGAGAAATGATAGATGGGCAAGAGGCAAACTTGTCATCTTGACATTTTGCTGTAACTTCTTGATCTGCTAAGAACACTTAGATCTAACCAAATCAAGCTTTTTAACTTCCAACAGACTTGAAATAAATCCTGAGATTCATTAAAAATCACGTTTCACCATTTTTCAATTTTTCCATATTTGTTGGGGGTCAATCTAGTATTAAAAGCATAACTAGTATGCCTAAAAATACCAAACTGACTCCGATTGTTCTCAAATATTAATTGCACCTTATTTCACTCATTTGTGACTTAGAAACAAGTTATTCATACCTATTTCCATTAACTTAGCAATTTATGCTACTATTTAAGTCATTTTATGCTACTTTTAAACTTTTGTGTTACAGTAAAGTGCCTAAACTGATTCAGTTTGTCACAAAATTGAACTGACATGTTAAGCAAGTATAATAGTACCTTTGAGACCATATACAAGCCTAACATATTTTTTGAGATGTTACACATAGCCTAGCATAGGATATAACTCATTCATAGCCTAACATATGATATAACTCATCCATAGCATAACATAGGACATGCTTATCCTTATTATATAAGGAAGCCAATACTAGGGTTCAACCTTATTATATAAGGGAGCCAATACTAGGGTTCAACCCATAGGGGAGCCAATCCATAGGTTTAACCCATAGGGGAGCCAATCTCTAGGTTGAACCCATTGGGGAGTCAATCACTAGGTCCAACCTATTGGGAAGTCAATCACTAGGTTAAACCCATAGGGGAGCCAATCTCTAGGTTCAACCCATAGGGGAGCCAATCACTAGCTATGCTCTATTTCAACTCAACTTATTGAAAGAATAGTGTATTTACTGAAGAACTTGTATATTTAACTCAACTTTAACTATTATAGGAGTTACTAGTGTTTCTAGAACTCAAACAATCCCAAAATACCTCAAAATCTTGCTTAAAAATGCTTATTTCCAAGATTGCACCAAATGTTCATCATAACTTCTCAAATTTTGAAATTTAATGAGCAAATAGATTTCTCTCATATCTTTCAAATGCCACAAACCTCACCTCATTTGGCTAAGTGAAGCCAAATTTATGCGACATTTTGCAAAAGTTAAAACAGGGTATTCACTGATTTTCTAGAATCTGACTTGACTTTAAACTTAAACTGGGAATGAAGTAAGAATGACAAAATTCTAAAATTTTACAGGCAAGAAGCCTTACATGTTAGCTTCAAAATACCATTAATCTCATGTAAATACAACCCTAGAGGAAGAAATTATGCAATCTGGATTACTGGCTACCAGAATGCCTTTTTTACAGAATCCGCCTCTAATTCAAATTGAAACTAGTACTAATTGGCTTATTCTAAAATTCTAAAATTTTTACTACATGAAACCTTATATCTTAGCTTTCAAATGTCACTGGAATCAAGTCAATCCGACATCTGTAGCTTGAGTTATGCAACTAAGACTATAGGCTGTTCAGAATGCCCTGTTTGCTATTTTTAAGGGAGTGCTGCGACTCCCAAAAATTTGTGCCATGACCTCAACCTCTCGGGAGGCCAAAACTGAGAAATAGCAAGGGGAGTGTCGTGGCTCCCTAAAATTTGTGCTACGACTCCTGTGTAAAATGTTGGTTTCTACAGAATTCTACAAAAAGCAACTTTAGAATCACCACTGCAAGCAATTCCATGGGTTTTCCTCCCTTAAACATGATTTCCAACACCAATCTAGGCCTCTAAACTTGTTGTAACTTTTATACATCCTATTGATTCACTTAGGCATAGATTTAGGTCTAAAATCATATTAACTTCAACTATTTTCCAAGCTCCTTCAAAGAGCTCAAAAAGGTTTATCTTAAGCCATAAATGGCTTTATTGGTAATACTTAGCTAAAACTATTCGAACTCAATTCTTAGAATCAAAAATCATGCTAAGAACTTGGATTTGACTCTCTAAATCCATCTATCCATTCATAATCCCTCACTCCTTTTAAGAGAATCAAAAGAGAAAAATGAATAGAAATCCTCTAGCTCTTGTGTGGATGATCCATCTTCAAGCTTGAGCTTTGATCTTCTAGTTCCTCTTGGCTTTCCTCCTCTTTTCCTTCTTCTTTCTCCCCCCTCGGTCCCTCTCTCTCTCTCTTTTTCTTCTTTTCTTTTTTGTTTCTGCTTTCCTTTTGTCCTAAAACCGTGGGACAAAAAGGGAATTAAGAGAAAATTTTAACTTAAGTTTATGTACTGAAACTTCTATCTGCTAAGGACACTCGAATTATACTAATTCAAGTTTCCTAACTTCCAACAACATTAGAATAAATCGTAGGATTCATCTAAATTGTTGTTTCACCATAATTCTATTTTTTTATATCTGCTGGGGGTCAATCCAGCATTAAAAGCACAACCAGTATAGGGACGGGGGGTATTACGGTGGAGGTGGTTACGAGTTTGAGGGATAAGTGGAGGTGGGGAAATGGTAAGTTATGGGTTTGAGGGGGATATGGGTTTGAGGAATGGTGAGTTACAGTGGAGGTCACAATGGATAGTGGTTGGAAGTTGGTGAGGAAGGGATGGATATGGTGGTTTGGGCTAGTGACAGGGGTGAGGGAATAGTTGTTGTAGGGGGGAGGGGCTGTACCGGGGAGTGGGGGAGGTGATTTGGGGGAAATGAAACCTTAAGAGAGGGTTTTTAGGGATCTGGTGCACAAACATGGGTTGAGTCCTATGACACGCCCCCCTCCCCACCCGTGTAACTCTCTGTGAGAGTGTGTGGTGCTGCTAAACATGAAAACACGGGTCGTGTCACTTGACACAGCCTCCCCGTGTTTTCCTCTAGGAGAAGCATGGCTCCCCTGTACCATGAAAACACGGGTCATGTCATGTGACATAGCCCAACCTATGTGTGCCTCTAGAAAGGATTGGGGCTTCTGTCATAGGGACATGGGCCGTGTCTGATGACATTGTCCCCCCCCCCGCTCGGTGTACTGCTCTGTGAGCACTATGGCTTCAACTGCCTAAGGACATCGCGTGTGTCATGAAACACACCTCCCTATGTTTTCCACTGACTTAGCAACTCAGAAAACCACACTAATACCACACAGAATGACCAATTTTCAAAGTCTCTCATCCACCTAAATTCTTATAATGGCTCCATACACTCATCAAACAATTAAATGATGCATTCAAGCACAAATCCAGCATTCATAAACACAAGGATTTCCAAAGATTCATGGATAATCATTCAAGAAAGTCATCAAGATCTACGTTACCTATGAAACTAATCAAGAAACAATAAAGAAACAAAAGATAAAAGGGTTAAAGAAAGCAAATTTGGATGGGTTGCCTCCCAATGAGCACTTGGTTTATTGTCCTCAGCCCGACATTGTGACACTCCTTAGTGTTCTTTATAATGTGGATAGAGAAGGGTCATTTCTTCCACTTCTGCACTTTCCGGAAGCTCATGGTATGGCTTGAGACAATGTCCATTGACCTTGAATGTTTTGTCAGACACCTCATTCATGATCTCCATTGCACCAAAAGGAAAAACATTAGTCACCACAAATGGTCCAATCCATTTAGAATGTAGTTTACCTGGAAACATTTTGAGTCTAGATTGGTATAGCAGCACTCTTTTTGTCCTTTGTTAAAGCTCTTCTTGGAGATCATTTGGTCATGGAATGCCTTGGTTTTTTCTTTATAAGTAAGTGCACTCTCAAAGGTCTCATTCCTCAATTCTTCCAACTCCTGTAATTGAAGCTTCCTCTGCTTTCCAGCACCTTCCAAATCTAGGTTGACTTGCTTGATAGCCCAATAAGATCGATGCTCCAACTCCACGGGTAAATGGCAGGGCTTTCCATATATCAACCAGAATTTTGATATGCCAATAGCAATCTTATATGCAGTCCTAACACATCATCAAGTCTAGTACTCTGATCCTTACGCGTTGGATTCACTATTTTTTCAAGGATGGGCTTGATTTCCTAAATGGACACTTCGGTCTACCTATTTGCTTGTGGATGGTAAGGAGTGGAAGTCCGGTGCACTACACCATATTTCTTCAAGAAAGCCTCAAATGTTCTGCTGCAAAAATGTGTCCGTTGATCACTAATGATGGCCCTTAGAGTTCTAAACCTGAAAAAAAAAATTAGACTTCACAAAATCCATAACAATTTTAGAGTCATCAGTTTTTGTGCCCTTTGCTTCCACCTATTTGGATACATAATAAATAGCTAGCAGAATGTATGAGAAACCAAATGAGGGAGGGAATGATCCCATAAAGTCAATGCCCCAAACATCAAAGATTTCTACAAAAATTATCAGAGTCTGAGGCATTTGATTTCTAGGACCAATATTACATGTTCTTTGACAGCGGTTGATAATCACATATTTTATTCATTAAGAAACCCTTATGTTTAGTCATTTACACTCTCCATATTCTTAATTGATTGAGTTTGGTATGATTTTGTGAGTTTGAGCTCAAATTGGTCCTAATTGAATATTTCCAGCATTATTGAGATTTGACACTGTTTCTGTATTTTAGTCATACCTTGAGTTCCTAATATCTGATGAACATGAATTTTACCTTGTAGGAAAGCTAAGAGGAAGCTCTACAACTTTGATGAAGAGCTCGAAGTCTGATTCAGATGTCTAAGGGACCTAAGTTGACATGGAAGTCAGAATACGGGTTCTGTCAGTAGAATCCGAACAGTGTGCACTCAAAAATCATATCTCAAGATGTAATAATGGCGATGGGCTGAAATTTTGACAGTGGATATTCAAGATCCAAATAAACAACTTTCATGAAGAACACATTTTGAGAAAAAGAAGTCTAGTAGGTCATTTTGAGCTTGCAAGTCGGAACAGAGGTGCTGAAGTTGGGTTTGAGCAACCTACGGTATTTGGGACATATCTTGGGCTTAAGGAAGCCAAATTGGACGAACCAGCTATCCATTTTATAGCCAAGACAAGGATCTACAACTTTCATGAAGAACACTTTTCGTGGTTCTGAAGTATAGTGGGTCGTTTTTGGCTTCCAAGTCAGACACGAAATTTTCGTCCTCAACCATCCACTCATCCATCCACTAATCCACTCATCCACTCATCCACTCATCCACTAACTCACCCACTCATCCACTCATACACTAATCCAACCACTTAACCACTCCAACCACTCATCCACTAATCCATCCACTCACCCATTCATGTCCATAATTTCCCACTCACCAAAAGTCCTTTGGCATTTTTCACTAATTCAACCACTCAACCATTCCACTCACTCATCCACTAAACCAACCCATAATCCATCCACTCAAACACTCCACTCACTCATCCACTCATCCACCCACTTCCCTTTGTCATTTTGTTACCTTAGACTTCTATAAAAGGCACCATTTATCATGAGCAACATGTAAATTCTCCTTCATTTCTCTCTAAGTTTCTTCTTTTTTCTTCATAGTTTCTCATAGTTTTGTATATTTTGATGCTCCCCTTCATGGTAATGGAGGGCTAAGCTACTTTGGGTCAATTTAGAACTCTTGAAGAGATTGTGGTTTGGATTCTTGAGACCTTGGTTATGCATTGTATTTGATTTGTAATTGAATTCCTCTTTCTTCTTCTTTTTCTTCTTCTTGATCTTGAATGCATGAATGGTGATTCTATTTATGTTGATCTGATTGATCTTGGTTTAAGATTGAGATTTGTGATGAAACTTAGAACTGATTGATCTAAACTAATCACATAAATGAAGATTGAGATTTGTGATGAAACTTAGAACTGATTGATCTAAATTAATCACGAGAATTGAAGAGGTTAGGTTACTTGATTTGCCCTAAGTTAATTGAATTCGGTACTTGAAATTAACATAGATTTTCATGAATGGTGCGATTGCGGATTTGTGTTTATCACTTGTTAATTGAATTCTAGACGATCATCTAGTATGAATTCTGGATTTGATGCAGAGATCTCGGTTAGATCCAAATTAACAATTCAATTGCGCTTCAAGTGTTCTATGAAGGGTCTATGATTGAATCCACCCAATCTTGGATAGGTTTCTAAATTGACTGCTCTTTAATTGTTATTTCTTCCTTTAATTTTGTTAAGTACGATCTTAAACTGTCAAACCCCCCTTTGCTAACTTTCACTTGATTTGATTAAATTGCATTTACGATCCTTGAGGAGACGATCCGGTGTTGTCACTGTGCTACAAGCTTAGGTAATAACTTCGGTTATAATGGCTGCTTATATTGAAATGATTGTTGTCATTGCATGATTGAATAACTTTTCTCCCTTCTTGAACTGATATGCTTGGAGATGGATGATTGAACTGATGAATTGAGTTTGATGGATGCATACCTTGTGAGATTTTGAGCCTAATGGATGGATTCAACATTTGTGCCATTCTCCTCTTTCTTGTGTGATTTTCACTCATGTTAATGACCACTCTAGAACTTGCTTTGATTCTTTTTGAGGCTACATTTCACTTGCATGCATAAACATGATTGAGGCCCTCTTTCTTAATTAGCTAGTTTAACTAAATAGCCAACCTTGTTTTCAATATGATATCAAGCACTCTTTTGACTTCTTGAAAATTCTCTTGATTCTTGCCAACCTTGTATATTTTCCTTTGCTTAACCCCTTTGAGCTTATTTGACCATTCCTTATTTCTAGCTCATTATGTGCCTTAAATGAGAAATCGTGTTCTTACTTTACCTTAGGGAATAAAAGAACATTAGCTTGGTTAATGGATGAGTTTTTGAACAAGTGTGGGGGTGTGTGTACAAAATGGTTGTTGAAAAAGAAAAGTGCCGAAAAAGAAAAAAAAAAAAAGTATGTATATAGTTATGTTCATATATATAAAAGAAAAAGAAAAAAACAAGAAAAAAAAAGAGGAAAAAAAAACCAAGTGTTTAAAAAAAAAAAAAGGATTGGGAAATGAATATGTAAAGGGATATACACTAGAGTTGGGATGAACTTTTATGCTTGTTATTTGAACTCAGCTCTCATTTGCTTTTATTCTCTTTAGTATTTATCTTCTCATATCCATTTTATCCTCTCCTGTTACCTTGACCTCACTACAACCTTGAATAAAGTCCTCATGATTTGTGTGTGCATGTGTTTTGAGTAGTGGAGAAGTAGAAGATAAGCAAGCTTATGGTAGTGCAAGTTTCATGGGTTGAATTGAGTGAAATACCTACCCTTTAAACACTTGAGAGATTGAGAGGGAATCTTGTGAAGATCTATCATTCTCGATTCATGTTGAAGATACCTTGCTTGTTGGTTTGAGATGTGGAGAATTGTTAACTCATGAATGTTTTGATCCCTTGAACCTTTGGTTGTTCTTCTTGATTGTAAAATTTTGGTCTTGAGTTTTGCCCAGAGTGCAAAAAGCTAAGTGTGGGGGAATTTGATAATCACATATTTTATTCATTAAGAAACCCTTATGTTTAGTCATTTACACTCTCCATATTCTTAATTGATTGAGTTTGGTATGATTTTGTGAGTTTGAGCTCAAATTGGTCCTAATTGAATATTTCCAGCATTATTGAGATTTGACACTGTTTCTGTATTTTAGTCATACCTTGAGTTCCTAATATCTGATGAACATGAATTTTACCTTGTAGGAAAGCTAAGAGGAAGCTCTACAACTTTGATGAAGAGCTCGAAGTCTGATTCAGATGTCTAAGGGACCTAAGTTGACATGGAAGTCAGAATACGGGTTCTGTCAGTAGAATCCGAACAGTGTGCACTCAAAAATCATATCTCAAGATGTAATAATGGCGATGGGCTGAAATTTTGACAGTGGATATTCAAGATCCAAATAAACAACTTTCATGAAGAACACATTTTGAGAAAAAGAAGTCTAGTAGGTCATTTTGAGCTTGCAAGTCGGAACAGAGGTGCTGAAGTTGGGTTTGAGCAACCTACGGTATTTGGGACATATCTTGGGCTTAAGGAAGCCAAATTGGACGAACCAGCTATCCATTTTATAGCCAAGACAAGGATCTACAACTTTCATGAAGAACACTTTTCGTGGTTCTGAAGTATAGTGGGTCGTTTTTGGCTTCCAAGTCAGACACGAAATTTTCGTCCTCAACCATCCACTCATCCATCCACTAATCCACTCATCCACTCATCCACTCATCCACTAACTCACCCACTCATCCACTCATACACTAATCCAACCACTTAACCACTCCAACCACTCATCCACTAATCCATCCACTCACCCATTCATGTCCATAATTTCCCACTCACCAAAAGTCCTTTGGCATTTTTCACTAATTCAACCACTCAACCATTCCACTCACTCATCCACTAAACCAACCCACTAATCCATCCACTCAAACACTCCACTCACTCATCCACTCATCCACCCACTTCCCTTTGTCATTTTGTTACCTTAGACTTCTATAAAAGGCACCATTTATCATGAGCAACATGTAAATTCTCCTTCATTTCTCTCTAAGTTTCTTCTTTTTCTTCATAGTTTCTCATAGTTTTGTATATTTTGATGCTCCCTTCATGGTAATGGAGGGCTAAGCTACTTTGGGTCAATTTAGAACTCTTGAAGAGATTGTGGTTTGGATTCTTGAGACCTTGGTTATGCATTGTATTTGATTTGTAATTGAATTCCTCTTTCTTCTTCTTTTTCTTCTTCTTGATCTTGAATGCATGAATGGTGATTCTATTTATGTTGATCTGATTGATCTTGGTTTAAGATTGAGATTTGTGATGAAACTTAGAACTGATTGATCTAAACTAATCACATAAATGAAGATTGAGATTTGTGATGAAACTTAGAACTGATTGATCTAAATTAATCACAAAATTGAAGAGGTTAGGTTACTGATTTGTGCCTAAGTTAATTGAATTCGGTACTTGAAATTAACATAGATTTTCATGAATGGTGCGATTGCGGATTTGTGTTTATCACTTGTTAATTGAATTCTAGACGATCATCTAGTATGAATTCTGGATTTGATGCAGAGATCTCGGTTAGATCCAAATTAACAATTCAATTGCGCTTCAAGTGTTCTATGAAGGGTCTATGATTGAATCCACCCAATCTTGGATAGGTTTCTAAATTGACTGCTCTTTAATTGTTATTTCTTCCTTTAATTTTGTTAAGTACGATCTTAAACTGTCAAACCCCCCTTTGCTAACTTTCACTTGATTTGATTAAATTGCATTTACGATCCTTGAGGAGACGATCCGGTGTTGTCACTGTGCTACAAGCTTAGGTAATAACTTCGGTTATAATTTTGACTGAGTTCGGCGCTCGTCAGCGGTCACAAGACTTACATAAGTTATAAGTATCATTAAAAATTATAGGCCAATAGAAACCACTATCGAGCACTTTGTTGGTTGTCCTCTTCAAGCCAAAATGCCCTCCACATGCATAGGTGTGACAAAATGAGAGTATGGAGTGAGTTTCTGAATCCGGAATGCACCTCCTAATCACTTGATGTGCACAATGCTTCCAGAGATAAGGATCATCCTAGATGTAATATTTGCAATCACTCCTGAGTTTATCTCGTTGGACCTTGTTCAAGCCCTTCGAAAAGTCCTTGGTGGCCAAGTAGTTGGCAATATCAGCATGAATTGTAGTCTTGATGGCCATGAGATGCTTATCCAAAAAACTCTCTTTGATAGGAATCTCAATTTCCTCAGTCACTAACCTACTCAAATGGTCCGCAACCAAATTTTTGCTCCCTTTTTTGTCTTTAATCTCCAAGTCAAATGTAACATCCTCTTCAACATGTTAGACTTGTAAATGATTACAGAGGTAGCTTAATACTTGCTTAACATGCCTGTTTGATTTTGTGACAATCTAAGTTAGTTTAGGCACATTGTTGTAAGCTGAAAAGTGAAAGGTAGCTTAAAATGACCTAGATATTAGCATAAATGGAATAAATGTGGATAATTTATTTCTAAATCACAAATGTATGTTTTGTGATGTGGTTAAAGTTTGAGAATTTTCAGAGTCAGTTTGTTATTTTTAGGTATACTGGTTATCTATTTAAAGCTAGAATGAATAGTCACAGATGTGGAAAATGATAGTTTTGTTGCAACAAAATTTTTAATGAACCCTATGATTTATTTTAAAGTTGTTGGAACTTGGAAAAGTTGATTTAGCTAAAGTTAAGTGTTTTTACCAAATCATGAAGTATCAGTGTGATGATTAATGGCCATAAGCCATCCACGGATGGCAGCCTATTTTTGTTGACCATTGTGTGATATTTCTAAGCTTTTCTCACTTGTTTTACTCATTTCTCATGGATGAAAATAAAGGTAGCAAAGAAGGAAAAACAAAGAAGAGAAGAGGAAGGGAAGAAGAGGAAAACCAAGGGGAAAGGAAAGCTTAAAGACTTGTGATCATTTCCATCTTCATCTCCATCATTTCAGCAAGTTGTGGAGCTTAAGGGTAGGGGTTTTTGAACTCAAACTCTCATTCCTACTCATTTCTCATGTTAGGCTAATTTGAGGTTTAATATGCCAAATTGAGTTCTTGTGATGTTTGAAGTGATTTTCTTGCTTAGATAAGTTTTAAAAAGTGTTTATAACTTATTCATGCTAAGAGTTTGGATTAGAAACTAAAAATTCTCCATTTAGACCTAAAATGCTCTAAGTGTTTATTTTAGGGGTTTGGATCAGTAATTTGGTGTTTTGATCCATTTTTAAAGAAATCAATTTGTGTTTTATGTTTTCGTCATGTTAGTGAACTTGTTAGGAACTTAAAATCAACTAGAAACTGATTTGTAGTGGCCAAAATATGAAACTTGTTCCAATGAAACACTACCTAGATTCTGCAGAATTATGCAAAATCCATGTTCTGATGCTGGCGCCTTGGCGCAAGTATTTCACGTCGTGTCGTGAGACTGATGCACTTCCAATATTGGAACCTGAGAGTAGGGCATCGCGGCGTGGCACAGGTGGTGCCACGGCATGAGCTCCAGAATATTCAAAAATGTGTTTTTGAAATCTTTAGAAGGTCCTAAGTGTTGGGATCATTCTTATATGCTTTCCTAAGTGTGTTGAGACACAAATTGGGGCAATTCTTGGAGAGAATATCCATATGACATATATCTAAGAGTTGTGAAACTTTAGGCAAATCTTTGAGTTTATGATGTCTTGGGTTTGTATCTAAGACCTTACACAACATGAGATTGGTTTGAAATCATTTGTAAAGTGATAATGTGAGGTTTTAGATATAAGAATACTAGTTATGTGGTTCTTACTATTTTGTTGGATAAGTGAAGCTAAGATTTCTATGTACTAGTGTTTAAATGTGGCTTGCAAATTTAGTTTTCAAGCTTGTTATTTGTTATTTCCTATCTATTGTAACCTTATATGGCGTGCACAACCATTTGGCCAGAGAATTGTAGGAAATGACCTTAAGGAGGTAGGGGATCTGAAATTCTCGTAGCGGGCAATGCTATTATGGTCAGGGTTACTGGTGTTTGGGAGTTTGTATTAGTACTCTTACCTTATGGAGGGAATGAGTCCACACATCACCAAGTAGTGTCAGGGCTTAATTGCCTACCCTACCCAGTATATACAAGGGAACAAAGGTTCTTGGGAAATAAGTAAGTAACTTGTGTTTTCAAAACTTAAAATCTGCATTAGCATTGAACAAACATTATAGGACTTTGTTTGAGAATAATCATAGCTCATAACATAAAGCATTGCATGTTTGACAATTGTATGGGAAGTTGTCATGACTTAATCGGTTGATTGATTGATTGTTTGTTCGATAGTCCCTTAGGATTATGTGGGCGATTCTTTGGTACTATTGCTTATCAAATGTTCCTTTTAATAGAATGTTTTATTGTGTTTAGTTAAATTATTTATTGTAAATGATTAACTCCTAGTCTTAGTATGCGAATACTGAGAAATTGTGATTTCTCACCCCTATGTATTCCATATAAATCCAGGTGAAGACCCTCAAAAAGGCAAGGGCAAGGATAAAAAGAAGCGGAAGGCTTAGTTTATCTGCTTCATTTATTTTTTTGAATTCAGCTTGTATATGTGTATCTTGTTGAATAATTTGTAAAAGCTTATGTATACAGTATAGCTTGTTAGCCAGGGATGTATGTATATATGATCTTTTTATCTTTCAAGGCTCTTTATAATGACTATAAAGGTTATTATGGGTTTTATTTATATGCATTCTTAGAAGTAACATGTTTAATGTGATTTATCTTGAAATATTTTGTTTCTTTTACGATAATTGTATTAGGGTGTCACATCAAACTCCTAGAGCAATAAAATCCATCGAAGAAATCTAGGCTTCACTTCCTTCTTCGTAAGTAAGTACTTTAAAGTTGCATGATTAGAAAAAATAATTACTTTAGATCTAATTAAATATGATATGAATTTTTCTAAAGCAAAAACTATAGCTAGAAGTTCTTTTTATGTTGTAAAGTAGTTGAGTTGAGCATGATTTAGGGTCCTTGATGCATAGTAAATAGCATAAGGCACCCTATCAACTTGTTGTCCTAGGACAGCCCCTACCGCGAAGTCACTAGCATCATACATCAACTCGAATGGTAGCTCCCTATTTGGTAGCCTAATGATAGGTGCCATAGTCATCAACTCCTTGAGTTTAGTGAAAGCCTCCATACACTTCCCATCAAAATCGAAGGGAACATCTTTTTGCAGTAGTGTGCAAAGGGGCGAAGATATCTTAGAGAAATCCTTGATGAATCTTCGGTAAAACCCTGCATGACCAAGAAAAGAACGAATTTCCCGCACACTAGTGAGCGGGGGTAAGGAACACACAAGTTCTACCTTAGATTTATCAACCTCGATTCCCCTAGCAGAAATTACATGACCTAACACTATACCCTCTTCCACCATGAAATGGAATTTTTCCTAATTCAATACAAGGTTAGTGTCAATGCATTTTTTAAAACTAATTTTAAATGTTCTAAACAATTCTCAAATCCATCCTCAAACACACTAAAATCATCCATGAAGACCTCTATGATGTTCTCTAAATAATCAGAAAATATGCTTACCATACATCTTTAAAAGGTCCCTGGTGCATTGCAAAGTCCAAAAGGCATTCACCTATATGCAAAGGTACCAAAGGGTCAAGTAAAAGTAGTCTTGTCCTGATCTTCTGGAGTAATGGCAATCTGATTATAACCTGAAAATTCATCCAGAAAATAGTAGTGAGAATGACCAACTAATCTCTCTAAATTTAATCAATAAAAGGCAAAGAAAAATGGCCTTTTCTAGTGGCAACATTTAATTTTCTATAATCTATACAAACACACCACCCTGTTTGTAGCCGAGTGAGAATAAGCTCATTTTCAGCATTCCTTACCACAATGATTCCAAATTTCTATGGTACTACCTAAACCGGACTTACCCACTTACTGTCAGAAATGGGCTAGATCACCCCCACACTTAGGAGCTTTAGTATCTCCTTCTTCACAACTTCTATCATAAGAGGATTCAACCTTCTCTGGGGATCTCTCACTGGTTTAGGCCTCTCCTCCATTAAGATCCTGCGCATGCAAATGGAGGGACTAATACCCTTAATGTCTGCTATAGTCCAACCAATGGTCATCTTGTGCTCCTTCAAAATAGTCACCAATCTCTCTTCTTGTTCTTGGGTGAGTGACTTAGAAATTATCACTGAAAGTGTGTTCTTTTCTCCCAAGAATATATACTTGAGATAGTCAGGTAATTCCTTCAATTCCAACTCTGGTGCTTGCACCATAAAAGGTTTAGAAGCATCATTAGTAACTGGTAGCTCAACATACGAAATCTTATGTCCTTTAGAAGTGGAAGAGAGCTCATGCAAGACTGCTACTATATTATGAATGTCTTCACTTCATAGCTCTCGTTCATCATCTCTCTTTTCTTCTTATATATCTAAGTTGTGAGTCAATACTGTATCAAGAGCATTAAAATGATTAAACTCAAAAGCTACAAAAATTAAGGAATCAAAAGCATCAAAGGAGTTAATCAAACAGGCAGATTATGTTAATGCATGTGTCTTGAAGCATGTCAAATAGTTTTTTGATGATAACAAAACCAAAAATGAAGATCAAGTGCAAAAGAGAAGATCAAGATCAAACAAAGAAATCAAGAAGTTTATTTAGACATAGGCCTTAGAACATCAATGTTAAATGCTCTTAAGATATCTCAAATGATTTTTTAAAGATGTTTTAAATCAATATGTTTTTCAAAGTTCATACTCTAAAAAGATGTTGATTTTAATATTGGTTCATGTTAAACATATACCAATATTATTCAATGCAAGTTTCTTAAAGTTAGAAATGATATGAATCCTTATTTAGGCTTGAAAAATGTGTTCAAAGTGGAAAGTAATCGATTACACATGTGTGGTAATCGATTACAAGCTAAACAGAAGCCTTGTAATCGATTACACCAACCATGTAACCAGCAAGTTAGAGGGCGTGTAATCGATTACACAAGGCTGGTAATCGATTACAACCTGCCCAGAATGTAACACCCCTTTTTCTTAATACCGTGAAGAAGGAACGTCACACCATAATACAAAAGACCATAAAAGAAATTGCGAAAAATAATAGTTACAGTGATTAATTAAAACCCGGTTCATTATTAACACAAGTTCATATAGTTCGTATTCTTGATAGCAAAATAACTGAACGCCAAAATATGCTATACATTTTTTTTCGTTAGTGTAATAAAAGAAATAAGCATAACTACAGATATAATATAATCAATATAGATCATCCCATAGATCTCTAACTGGCAGGTAGAAGTCCAGGTGGACAAAAATAGTGAAATAAAAAACAGACGTATTGTAGCAGCCCCACGCCAACGAGATAGTCAGCTCCCTGTGATAAATGTACCGGTCAGTGTTCAAGTTGATGTGCCAACAGTCTGGCCCTCCATGGAAGGTCATACGGGCATACCCCAAAAATCGACGTGAACGCGACGACATCTTCAGCAACTCTAGTCCAAGTATGGCCAAAAACCTGGAAACTCAAGTGTTTCCTTCTCTTCCTCATGAACGTCTTCTCAGTAGTACACAGTCTGATAGAAATGCAGAAAATACAGGAAATACAAAAAAAAATAGAAAGAGGTGAGACACCCAGCTTTCAGTACCAAAATGGCAGCAAGAAAACGAAACGGTGCTAGACGCCCATATATAAACACAATTCATATATCCAATTACAGTAATACTTCAATTAGCAGTAAGAGCAGAACAACCATAATTAACAGTAAGTATCATCAATAACAGGCAAACAACATCAACATTTCTAAATAATCAAATAATTATTGCAGTAATGGTAACAAATACTTTTCACAATTATAAATGTTCATGCTCAATGAATTATAAGACGGACAGTTCACAATACAAATGGTACCCAAAATTCCTACTCTATGGAGCTAGACATAAACATTTTCGGAGTGAACGATCAAGGAGTTATGCTAGTATTTCGTTAGCCAAAATAAATAGTGTGCTCATTTCATAAAAATACTTGCGTAATACGGCTTATACATGGCACCTCAACAGTTGATCACGATATAAGACAGCATCTCAATCCGGATCATCGATGTGTTTGCATCGGTCTATTCCACGGCCCCAGTGGAGCTACCACTGCCCGTTGTGAGATACCTGCACCCTGACGCCCCCAGGGCCAACCATTATAACCCTACGCTTAGTCTATTCACACCCGCACATAGGTGTTATTCAAACTCCTAGGCATACACCGCCTTTCCAATAATGTCCAATGGATAACACATATGCATGACGACACAATGTACATCATACATGTTTATCAATGATGCATTCATCATAAGTATACCACAATGGCATATATATATATATATATATTCATCATCAACTCGTCATAAGGCCATTAAATATATATTATCAATTGCTTAGTCCCACATAAGGGATCACAACAACATAGAATCAATCCTCAACATCAATATGTATTTAGGGTTCATCTATTATCACAAGTCCATATTTTCAAAGTCTTAAACTTAGGTCAATTATGACAATTTTTAGGTTAAGTAACCCTTCAAAATCGTAACACTCTAAAGAGTTATTACTCAATTTAATTCTTCCACTTAATTATAGATTATGTCTCTAAATTCTTAATCTTCAAAGATGCACCAAGGCATCATTTAGACTCTAAATTTTCTCTAAAAACCATGGCCTCACTAGGTCTTCAAAGTTTCAATTTCTTTCCATTTTATGCATTAGTCTTTTGATATCTAATCACTTAAATTTTAGTGCACACCAAACCAATCCAATCCCTCAAGATTCAAGTCAAAACCGTGGCCTCACTTTGGGGCATTAAACCCTCAAAATTTTCCATTCATTAATTGTAATATTATCATTCAACATGTAATCACATAAGCTTCGTTATATTGTACACAAAACCAATTTATATCCCTAAATCCTAGTCAAAACCGTGGCATTACATTAGGATAGGAAACTCCAAATTTTCTATTTAACAACCCTAACATGATCAAGCATTTTCAATACATCCAATACATTCAAGATCATCAATTAAGCATAAATCCAAATTTCAAGAATACATAAACACACAAAATCACCAAACAAAGTGAGCATACAAAGGTTCCCTCACCACCAATAATGGTTGAAGTGAGTAGTCTTCCTCTTACCTAAAGGAAGAATACAAAAATGATCTCCTTCTTGCTCCTTGAAGGTTTCGGTTTTGAGCTTCCAAAACCCTAGGAATTTCAAAACAATGAATCAACATCAAGGGTTGAAAAATAAGAGATCCATGGTCATCAAAGAGACCATGGAACACGAAAACAAAGAGAAAGGAGAAGAAAAATGAAAACATTACCTTAAAGCTTGAAGCTTTGTCTTGGAAGACAATGGAGGAAAGGTTGGATTTTGAAGAAAATTTCTAAAAAGAAAAGGTAGATGAGGTTGAGGTGAGTATGGAAATGGTCTTGATGAAGAGAAAAGTGAAGAAAAATGGTTGAAGATAGGGGCTGCAAAACCATATGGAGAGGGAAGAAGAAGAGAGAATAAAGAGAGAAAATGAAGAAGAAAACTAGAGAGAGAAGTGGATAGATGAAAATGAGTGAAAATGACTAAGTGTGTTAAGTGTGTGTGAGGCAAATTCCCCCCCCTTGGGCAACGGAGTGCCGCAGCAAATGGAGAGAGAGGAGGGGAAAAATTAGCTTCCCCAACAAGCCAAGGGTAGCTTGGTGATTTGGTGGTCAAAGCTTCTTTAATACTATAAATTTGAATTAAAGTGAGTTTGATTAGACTTAAAGAAGATTACATTAAGATAATGTGATAAGGTTTTTAATACATGGTATTATCTAATGGACAATTACTACAGTCGACAGAAGTCAGTATTAATTTATCTGACAGATAAAATTTACACAGCGTTATATTATTTTATCTATTAAAATTTCTCAAAAAATGTAAAACTTCGTAAACCATGTCCAGCCTCGGGTTTTCACAAATCAAGGTTCTCGAGAAAATATTTCATTTTCCCAGCTTTGCTCAGTTTACACGTAAAATGAGAAATAATATTAAAATATTTCACGTTCTCAGAAAAATCCAAAAAAATTCTCAAAAATCACAAATATTAGAAAATGAACATTTATCATAAAATAAATAAAATTTGGGGTGTTACACAGAAAGCCAAGAACATGTTCTAACTACCATGTAATTGATTACTAGAAACGTGTAATCGATTACCAGTGTTCTGACATGCCCAACGGCTATATTAGAAGCATTAAATGCTTGCCTTTAATCCTCCAATGGCTCCTTAAGTGAATATATCTTTAAATACAAATATTGGGGCATCATTAATAGAACTTCTTGAACCTGAAACATCTTTGTAACACATCAAAATGAGAATCAATCTTTGAAATCATTTATTGCTCTGTTTTTGACAAATCCTTGAGATATCTTTTGAGAGCATACTAAGAGCTTCAATTTGTATCATTTACTCTAGTGAGAGTTTAATTGTATTAATCTTAATTGCTTTGAAAGAGAGGGTGAGGTATCCCTCCAAATTGTAAAGGGTAAGGCATCCATTTGTTTGAAAAAGCTCAAGCTAAAGGGTGAGGCATCCCAAGGAGTTGAGTGCTCAAGTTTGTCAAGGTTGTCAAGCACCTATTGAAGCTTGAAGATATAGTGGAAAATCTCGAGTGGTTGCTTGAGGACTGGATGTGGGTCACATGTGGATTGGTGGCCGAACCAAGATAAACTATTATGTTTGATTCTCTAAACCCTCCTCTTTACATTTGTGCATTGCTTATTTTCTTACTTGATTACTTCTCTCTTAGTTGGTTATTAAGCAATATCTATCATTCTTATCAATTCATTCATTTCAAATAGTCAATAGCTTCAACAAAATTCAACACTCAAGTATTTTGCGAAAGAATTGCGAACTTATCTTATAAACTCAATTCACCCCCTCTTGAGTATTGAAGCCACTTGGTAACACGTGGTATCAGAGTTAGACTCTTGTATAAAGAGCTTAGCTGCTTCAAGAGAAAATATGGCTTCAAATGGTTTTTCTAATGAATGTTCTTCTATAAATAGACCTCCATTTTTCAATGGGGATGATTATGCATATTGGAAAGAAAGGATGAAGATTTTTATTGAAGCTATTGATATTGATGTGTGGGATGCTGTTGAAAATGGCCCTTTTGTCCCCACACGTCTAGTTGATGGTGTTAGAACAAATACACTAAGAAATGAATGGACCGATGATGACAAGAAAAAGGTCCAATACAACTTGAGAGCCAAGAATATCATCACTACTTCTTTAGGGTATGATGAATTTTTTAGGGTGTCAAATTGTAAGACCGCTCAAGAAATGTGGGATACATTGCAAGTAACCCATGAGGGCACAAGTGAAGTGAAAAGATCTAGAATAAATACACTCACCCATGAATATGAATTGTTTAGAATGAATCAAGGGGAAAGCATTCAAGAAATGCAAAAATGATTTACTCATATAGTTAATCATCTTGCTTTATTGGGAAAAACTTTTGCCAATGAAGATCTTATTAACAAAGTTTTAAGATGCTTGAGTAGGAGTGGGAAACCCAAAGTGACGGCCATATCGGAGTCAAGGAATCTAGCTGCAATGACCTTGGCTACCCTCTTTGGAAAGCTTCAAGAGTATGAGTTGGAGCTAAATAGATTAAGTCAAAATGAAGAGCAAGATAAGAAGAAAAAGAGGATTGCTCTCAAAGCCACTTCTTCCTCAATTGAATATGAAGATGAAGATGATAGAAATGATCTTGACAATATTGAAATGAATGAAGAGAATTTAAGCCTCCTTGTGAAGAAGTTTGGAAGATTTCTCAAGAAGAAAGGAAATCAAAGAAGACCTCCTTTTCCTCCTAAGAAGTCATATCAAAAGGGAGAATGAACTTCATCTACCCCAACTTGCTATGAATGTGGAAAATCGGGGCACATGAAGATGGAATGTCCGGTTTATCAAAAGAAGATAAAAAAATTTGAAAAGAAGCCTTTCAAGGAAAAAAAAGGAAGGAGAGTATACATTGCATGGGAAGACAACGATATGGATTCCACTGATAATTCGGAGGATGAGGAAGCCCATCTTTGTCTTATGGCAAATGGAGAAGAAGAAGAAGAAAGTAAAACCGAGGTAACCTCATCTACTCTTGAACTTTCTCCTTCATATAGTGAATTGCAAGATGCATTTCAAGAATTACATGATGAATCCATGAGGCTCACTAAAATGGTTTTAACTTCCAACAAAAGAATCTCCTTATTGATTAATAAAATTTCTATTTTAACTAAAGATATTGAAGAACTCAAAGTTGAAAATGAGACTCTTGGACTTATTGATGCTAACTCATCATGCATGATTTGTTCCTCACATGATAATGCACTCACACCCTCAACTTGTTCATCATGTAAAGCATATGAAAATGAAATTGTGGACTTGAAAAATACTCTTACAAAATTCACATTGGGAAGGGACAATTTGAATATGTTACTAGCGAAACAAAGGTGTGTTTTTCAAAAAGTCGATTTGGGATATAATCCAAATAACCATAAAAAATCTTACAATAACTTCTTTGTTCCCTCTAGAACTTCAAGTAGCCCCTTTATCAAATGCTTTCATTGTGGAAAGAAAGGACACAATGCATCTACATGTAATACTAGAAAGAAAAGAAACACCAAAGTCGAAACTAAAATGGTTTGGGTTCCTAAGGGCACCTTGCCTATTTCTAACACACAAGGACCCAAGACAATTTGGGGACCAAATGTTAAAACTTGAATGTGTGTTGTAGGTGTGCTTGAAGTCTAAAAGCTCAAGTTGGTACCTTGATAGTGGTTGCTCCAAGCACATGACCGGTGATGGCTCCAAGTTTTCCTTCCTTGTCCCTAGGAAGAGTGGTCATATGACTTATGGTGACAACAACAAAGGAAAGATCCTTGGAGTTAGTAAAGTTGGTAAGATTCCTTCCTCATCCATCGATAATGTGTTGCTTGTTGAAGGATTCAAACATAACTTGCTTAGCATTAGTCAATTATGTGATAAGGGAAATAGAGTAATATTTGATTCTAATTGTTGCATAATTGAAGGAAAGGATGATAAGCATGTTAAGTTTGTTGGTCATAGGGTCAATAATATATATATGATAAGCCTTGATGACATTTTCTTAAATGATACTAAATGCTTTATGAGTAAAGAAAATGATTCATGGTTATGGCATAGGAGAATTGTTCACTTTCACATGGATCACTTAAATAAGTTGGTTTCTAAAGATCTAGTAATTGGACTTCCAAAGCTCAAATTTGAAAAAGATAAACTTTGTGATGCATGTCAAAAGGAAAAACAAGTAAAAGACTCTTTTAAAGCTAAAAATATGGTTTCAACTTCTAGACCTCTACAACTTTTGCACACGGATCTTTTTGGTCCCTCTAAAGTTATGAGCTTTGGTGGGAATTACTATGCCTTAGTGATTGTGGATGATTTTTCTAGATTTACATGGATATTATTTTTATCTCACAAAAATGATGTTTTTCAATCATTTAAAAAGCTTGCTAAAGTTATCCAAAACAAAAAAGGTTTTTATATTGCATCCATAAGAAGTGATCATGGTGGTGAATGTGAAACCTTTTGTGATGATCATGGCATTAAGCATAATTTTTCGGCCCCTAGAACACCACAACAAAATGGTGTTGTAGAAAAGAAAAATCGATCTTTAGAAGAAATGACAAGAACTATGCTCAATGAGGACAACCTTCCTAAATATTTTTGGGTGGATGCGGTTAACACTACTTGTTATGTTATGAATAGGGCTCTAATAAAGCCAATTTTAAAGAAAATCCCTATGAATTATACAAAGGAAGGAAACCAAATGTCTCACATCTTCATGTTTTTGGATGTAAATGCTTTGTCTTAAATAATGGAAAGGATAACTTGGGGAAGTTTAATGCAAAATTTGATGAGGGGATATTTTTTGGTTATTTTATGCATAGTAGAACCTTTAGAGTTTACAATAAAAGAACTATGACCATAGAAGAGTCCATAAATGTGGCATTTGATGAAACTAATCCAAATGAGCTGAGAAAGGAGTTTGTTGATAATGTTGCAGAAATTTTAGTAAGAACTCACCTAGAGAACAAAGAAAGAGAAGTCAAGAAGCAAGAAGAAAGTCCATATGACTCCCTAAGGCAAAAGGACTCTCAAATCATGGATCTTCCCAAGGAATGGAGGACATCAAGATATCATCCTTTTGACAAAGTAATAGATTATGTATCAAAAAGGGTAATTACTCGCAAAACTCTTAGAGATGCATGTAATTATATGACTTTTGTTTCTCAAGTTGAACCTAAGGACATAAATGAGGCCATTAATGATGAACATTGGATCTTGGCCATGCAAGATGAACTAAACCAATTTGAGAGGAATCAAGTTTGGGAATCAATTCCGAGGCCCAATGATTATCCCATAATTGGCACCAAATAGATCTTTAGGAACAAACTTGATGAAATATGCTTAATAATAATAAACAAAGCTAGGCTCATAGCTAAGGGTTATAATCAAGAAGAAGGCATAGATTATGAAGAAACTTATGCTCCCATAGCTAGATTAGAAGTCATTAGAATGTTACTTGCATATGCATGCATCATAGATTTTAAGCTCTTTCAAATGGATGTCAAAAGTGTCTTTTTCAATGGTTTCATACAAGAGGAAGTGTATGTGGATCAACCTCCCAGTTTTGAAAACTTTGAACTATCCAACCATGTTTTTAAACTTAAAACGCCTTGTATGGCTTAAAACAAGCTCCTAGGGCTTGGTATGAAAGATTGTGCAAGTTTATTTTGGAAAATGGCTTTTCTAGAGGAAAGATTGATGTAACATCCCGAAAATTTATAATTTTAGGATAAATAATCATTTAACAATATTTGGAATTTTTGGGAATTTTCTTGGATTTTTCCGAGAACGCGAAATATTTTAATATTATTTTTCGTTTTACGTGTACATTGTGCAAAGTTGGGAAAATGACTGTAATGTTTCAAAAGTTAGAAAATTTTGTGACGAATAGTCGTTTTATAATATTTATGATTTATGGGAATTTTCTAGAATTTTTTCGGAGACTTTGAATATTTTAATATATTCCTCATTTTGCGTGTGCGCTGAGCAGAGCTGGAAAAATGAAATATTTTTCCCGATAACCTTGATCTGTGGAAATGTTGATGGGAGATCTTACTAAACCCGAGGCTGGACATGGTTTACGAGATTTTACGTTTTTTGAGAAATTTAACAGACGAAATAATAAAATACTGTCTAAATTTCATTTGTCAGATAAATAAATACTGACTTCTATCGACTGTAGCTATTATCCATTGGATAATAGCATGCATTAGAGATCCTATCATCTTATCCCAATGCAATTCACTTTATGTCAAATCAATCTCACTTTAATTCAAATTTTGAATCTCAATTATGAAGCTTCTTCAAGAAGCTTTGGCCAAATGACCAATCTACCACTCTAATTGCATGGAAAAGACAAAACACTCCCTCCCACTCTCTCTTGATGGCTACGGTTGGCAGCCCCTTTGGGGGTGTTGGAGACCAAATTATGCTACTCACTTTAACACATCAAACCCTAATTCATTTTACCACTTTACTTCTCTCTCTTCACTTCATCTTCTTCACTTTTGCTCTTCCTTCTTTCTACCTCCACCACCACCACGAAATTTCAGCCTTTTCCACCACCATTTCTCTTCATCTTTTCTCCTCTCCAAACTCTTTTCTGCACTTACCTTCACTTTCTCTACCTTCTTTGTTTAAAAAGTTTCTTCATTTTCCATCTCTACCTCCATTTTCTCTCTACCTCTTCTCTTCTTCCCCCTCATGGCTACGAAAATTCCAGCCACCATTGGAGAGCTTTCTCTTCACTTTTCTTTTCATAAACACCATTTCTAGACTTCTCTCAACCTTCTCTACACTTTCTCTTTAGAAAATTTCTTCAAAAATCCAACCTTTCTTCCCTCTCCTTCTCCAATCCAAAAATCCATCCTCCATGGGTGACCAACCTCTTTGATTTTTCTCTTCACTAAACACTTTTCTACACTCACCTTCATCTTCTCTACAAGTTTCATTTAGGAAGTTTGCCCAAAATCCAACCTTTTCTCCATTGTCTTCCAAGGTAAAGATTCTTGGTTTTTCTCCTATTTCTTCTCATTTTCATTTTCCTCGGTTACTATGTGACCAAAGGCTTCTTTTTTTGAGCATTGGTATGTGATTTGTGTGATTTTGAACAATCTAGGGTTTTTGTGTGAGTGGAATTCAAAAATCACCAAGAATAAATCTCTAGGAGTTCAAGCTTGAGGCTTTAGGTAAAGTTCTTCACTTTCTTCTTCATATTCACTTTTCATTTTCGTTTTCCTTGGTCACATAGGTGACCAAGGATCATTCTTTTCAAGCCTTAGTTTGTGACTATGAAAATTTGACCACTTTATGGTTCTCTTGAAGGTGGAATCCGAATTTGCAACCAAGGAACCAAGGAGTTTGTTTTCTTGAATTGTCTCCTTTAGGTAAGAGGGAGATTACTCACTTCAATCATTTATGGTGGTGAGGGAACTTTGTATGTATATTGATGGAGAAATCCATCTTTGTATGCTTACTTGATTTGTAAAATTGTATGATTTAATGTTCTTGAATTTGATTAATGCTTGATTTGTGTTCTTGAATATGTTTGATGTGTTAATTATACTTGATCATGTTGGGGTTGCTAAATGAAAAATTTGGAGTTTCCTACCCCAACATGGTGCCATGGTTTTGACTAGAAATTAGGGGTGTAAATTGGTTTTGTACACAAGTAAAATGAGACTTATGTAATCAAAGATTGAATGATAATATTGAAACTAATGAATGAAAGATTTTGAGGGTTTAATACCCAAGAGGGAAGCCACGGTTTTGAGAGCATTTTTGGTTTGAAAATTGGTTCTTGTACATGATAAATTGAAGCTATGGAATTAAAGATTGAATGTTAATATTGGAATCTTGAGATGGAAAATTTTCAAGGGATTATTAACCTAAATTGAAGCCACGGTTTGACCTAGTAATGTAGGGAATTGAATTGATCTTGATGAACTAAATTTGAGTGAACTAATATTAAGAAGTTGAAACATAAAATGAAAAGGGACATTGGACTTTGAAGACTCAATGATGGCCACGGTTTTGGCTTGAACAATAAGGCAAATGGAATGACCTTGATACATTAAACTTAAGTAAAATAATTTTAAAGAATCAATGCACAAATGAGAAAGAAAAAGTGGAACTTAGAAGACCTATGAAGCCACGGTTTTGACATGGACTTTAGGCAATTTGATTGATCTTGTAAGAAATGGAAATTTAGTGATTAAGTATTAAGTAAACAATACATAATATGGTGAAAGAAGGAAACTTTAAAGACTAAAGAAGGCCACGGTTTTGACTTGGAATCATGAAGGATTAAATTGGCTTAGGTGAACTAAAATTGAAGCAATTTGATATCAAGAAACTATTACACAAAATAGAAAGGGATTGAGATTGTGAGAACCATTGAGGGACCACAGTTTTAGAGAGCAAGATTGGGTTCAAGTGATGCCTTGGTGCATCCTTGGAGATTGAGGAATTAGAGATATGCATAATCTTTAATAAAGTGAAAGAAATAAATTGAGTAATGGTATTTGAGAAGATCACGGTTTTTAAAGAGTTATTTACCCTAATATTTTCATAATTCACCAAAGACTTGAGACTTTGAAAATGAGTATCCATAATGGGGACATTGTGAAAATTGATAAACCATGAATACCTAATGATGTTGAGGAATTGAATTGATCCTATATGAAACAAAAGCTAAGTGATTGGTATCAAGAGATTAGTGCATAATATGGAAAGAAATTTAGAACCTTGAAGGCTTGTGAGGCTATGGTTTTAAGGGTTGGTTAACCTAGGGATTTGCATAATTGATCAAGACTTAAGCTCTTGGAAATGTTAAACCCTTAGTGGGAAATGGTGGTTATGATAAGCCATAAAATATATTGGTATTGAGATTTGACTCTATGTATTATGAATCCCCGTGAAAGGATATATATATATTTGTTGGTTTAATTCTCGATGAGAAATGATTTATTGATATTGAGAACAAATATATGCCATTGTGGCATTGTATATGACGAATGCATCATTGATAAGCATACATGATTGGACATTGAGTCATCATGCATATGTAATTTGCTAATGACTATATACCATTATGGTATTGTATATGATGAACACATCATTAATAAACATACATGACTAGACATTGCATCGTCATGCATATGTATTGTACATGATGAATAAATCATTGATAAACATACATGACTTGACATTACATCATCATGCATATGTATACCTAAGAGTTGTATAACACCTATGTGTGGGTGCGAATAGACTAAGTGTAAGTGCCATATGTTGTTGGCCCTGGGGGCGTCGGGGTGCGAGTGCCTCATCATAGATAGTTAAGAGCTTCTCTGTGTCGTGGGGTAGACCAATGCAAACACACCAACAATCCAGACTGAGATGCTGTCCTATATCGCGATCAACTGTTGAGGTGCCACGTATAAGCCATGATGCGTAAATATTTTTATGAGATGAAGTACACTATTTTTAAGGCTAACGATATACTGGCATTACTCCTTGATCATTCACTCAGAAAAGGTTAATGTTTAGCTCCATGGAGTAGGATTTGGTACCATAATGCATTATGCATCTTTCATTGTCAGTCTCATAAGTTGTTGAGCATGAACATCTGTTAAAGTATCTGTTTTACTGCTGTACATGATTTGTCTGATGATTTTGCTAATTTACTGGAAATCCTGTGGTGATTTGCCTGTTGAAATTGATTATTATTGTCGACTGTTGATCTACTTTTAGTATAAATATCATTATTGTCATTGATTCTTATTATTGCTTATAACTGAACTGCTTGTGTTATAAATTCTATTACTGCTGTTGATAAATATAGAAACTGTATTGCTTTGTGGGCGCTTTGCGCCATGCTATTTTCTTACTGTTGTAGTGGTAATGAAAGATGGGTGTCTCACCTCTTTCCTGTATTACCCTATTCTATGTCAAATTAGATAAAAATAGTGAAAAGTGCGAGTGGACTTGAATTATTGTACTTGAGGATCGACTTCTACTTCCTGGTGATGGCGTCCCCAACACCCTACATGTTTCGCACGTGGATACAGTTTCTCCAAGGCTCGGACGCCTGGCACTTCGAATGTGAATCGGGACTCGTCGTTTATGTGAGAGATGTAACCTTGGTATAGAGTGGAGATGAACCCGGCGATAGGACGAACATCGCTTATGTTCCGTTACGTGTGGAGTTCCCTATACCCATTGGGGAAATGTGGAGTAACCGTCATCTCTTCCCTAGAGAGGTTTCGGTTATGGCACAGGTTCGTACTTCTTTTCCTTTGAAGATACCGCAAGGGCGAGTCTTATCTGTCAGAGATGCCGAGGAAGATCAAGTGTAGGATCTTTCTATTCATGTGTTCGACTTCGGTGAAGGTCGAACCTTTATTTGGTAGTTTATGTTATGTAATGAAAGGTTTAAATTTGATATTGTGTAATTCTACTTTATGCATTAATTTTGGATATATAATTTTGTATCAAATGATGTTGTATTCGTTGATGAGTCAATATATTTATATCTTATTCGAGGCTCATATTTTCTACTTATGCATGAATGTGAAAAATAAACTTGTAAATTTTAAAATTTATGTTATCATGACTGTGACACACCTGGATTTAGTAACTGTGGTGTAATGACGATTACGTTGCGGTTGTTATATTTAGGTGTGTTATAGTTGACACCACTCTTTTCATCAAGCATAAGAAGCATGATATTCTTCTTGTACAAATATACGTTGATATCATATTTGGTGCTACTAATAACTCTCTTTGTAAGGAATTCGCAAATATTATGCAAATTGAATTTGAGATGTCCATGATGGGTGAGCTCAACTTCTTCCTTGGTCTTCAAATTAAGCAAACAAGGGATGGGACTTTCATAAGCCAATCCAAATATTGCAAGGAGTTACTCAAGAAGTTTGGAATGGAAGGTGCCAAGCAAATGGCTACACCAATGAGCACTTCTTGTTACTTTGACAAGGATAAATGAGGTAAATCGGTAGAAATTACTAAGTATAGAGGTATGATTGGCTCACTCCTTTACCTTACCGCTAGTAGGCCTGATATTATGTTTAGTGTATACATGTGTGCTAGATATCAAGCAAATCCTAAAGAATCTCACCTATTATGTGCTGTAAAACGAATTATGAAATATCTAATAGGCACTTCACAAATGGGATTGTGGTACCCTAAGGGTGCTTCATGTAGCCTAATTGGTTATTCCGATTCTGACTTTGCTGGTTGCAAAATGGATAGGAAGAGTACTAGTGGGACATGCCACTTGCTTGGAAGCTCATTAGTTTCTTGGCATAGAAAGAAGCAAAATAGTGTGGCATTATCAACAGCTGAAGCTGAATATATTGCAGTTAGAAGTTGTTGTGCTCAAATCCTTTGGATGAAGCAACAACTTCTAGACTATGGTCTTCAGCTGGAACACATCCTCATAAGAAGTGATAACACTCGTGCAATCAATTTATCTAAAAATCCCATTTTACGCTCAAGAACAAAGCACATTGAAATAAGGCATCATTTCATAAGAGATCATGTTCAAAAGGGTGATTGCATGCTTGAATTTATGGAAACCACTAAGCAACTAGCTGACATTTTCACTAAACCTTTATCAAAAGAAGCTTTCTATTATATAAGAAATGAACTTGGCATATTAGAACATTGCATGCATATTGTTTTGCTGCATAAAATGCAAATTTGCTGCATAAACATACTTTTTTCTGCATAATCATGACTTTTTGCTACATAACTTTTGATTTTTAATCCAATACTGATTTGAGCGTCGGAGATTCCCCTAAGTTGTTTTGCAGGTGCTTCCTCATGTCAAAGACCTCCAAGAAGCTCAAAAACCTCTCAAATCCATCCAAATGGGGTAATTCTTGGAAAAGTAGTAATTTTGCATAATTATGTGTCTTGGATCACAATCTGATTGGATTATATGCTTGCATGATGTTTGGAATTGATTTGAAAAGCTTTGGAACTTATTTGAAAGGTTTAAAGTTGATCATTCACTGTTTGAAATGCAAAATCTGAGTTTTAGTAGGCTGGTAATCGATTACAAGACCTTTGTAATCGATTACAAAGGTTATATCAAGCAAGTAATCGATTACATCTTACTGGCAATCGATTACAATGAACCTAGAACTCAGGTAATCGATTACACAAATAATGTAATCGATTACAAGGTTCCTAGAAGCATGGTAATCGATTACAACAAAATTGTAATTGATTACAGGGATAACAGAAGGCTGGTAATCAATTACACAACCAATGTAATTGATTACACAAGGGCTTTTAAAGATTTTCAGACGTGCGAAAGGTCATTTCTTCAGAATTTCCTCTTCTTCTCTTCTGAACCTATGAAAACCCCCAATCCCAAACTCTCAATTTCTCATTCAAATCTCACCCAAAAACACTTCATTTCACCTCCCTCCCACTCGAAAATCACTTCTCCACACAACCCATCCACCAAAACTCATCAAAATTCACCCAAATCTCCACCCAAAATCCATTCACCGCTTCGTCTTTCTCCCTCTCATCATCTACGAGCCACACCACCTAAAACCCTCCTCCTACTATCCTTCCCTTCACCTACACCTCCAAACTCTCTTCCCTTCTTCCCTTTCACCTCTCTTCCCTTCAATGGATGAACCATCCCAACGTGCAAAGTGCCTAAGAATAAGGGTCACCGTTGGAGAATCCTCCAGTGCTCCTCCATGTAATATTTCTGGGCTGGACCTCACACGACATTTCTCCACCACAAAAGGGTTGAGCTATTCAGGAAAAACTTCTAACTAGGGAAGCTAATCTCGCCCAGGTATCTCACTCAATCGTTTTGCTCAAGTGAACCCCTAGAGTGTTTTTAGTTAATTGAAAGGCTAGGATTGCTTGGGTTCTTCAGCATTCACAAGGCTATCTATCCTAATTTAGTTAGAGTTTTCTATGCAAATCTGAAATATAAAGATCATTGCCTGATTTCTGAGGTGAAGAAAACTCAAATTAGGATCACTATAGAGGAATGGTGTAGATTAACCAAGCTCACCTATACTAGGACAAGCTTTTATGGAAATGAGAATGCTTGGGGAGCTGAGTTTGAATATAGAAGTGCTCTGACATCCTTGATTCAGTCTAGTTATGTGCTTCCAAAGGATAAGAAAAAGGTAATGGCTACTGGCTTGACAATGTAGAATAAAGTGTTGCATTATCTAGTTGTTCGAGACTTGATTCCCAGGAGAGGTAATTACTCCTAGGTCCTGAGAGATGATGTAATGATTTGATAGGCAATGACCACAAATAGGCCAATCAATTGGGCCAACTACATCATTCAACACATATTGGATGTGAAGAAGAAGAAGAAAAACTCTGCTCTTCCTTATGCCATGCTTATGATAGATATCTTGGAGCATTGTCATATCTCCTTGTCTGAGTAATCTAAGGATACCATCTCCAATGGTCCATAATCCATTGGCTTGCACACTCTGAAGAAGCTTCAGCTGAGCAAGGTAGATGGTAGATCGTACTATCTGACCCATGGCAGCTACGGGCATTTCCCTCAAGGTCCGGAGAGTGATGATGAAGAAGAAGACCAGTAGCCTGCTCTAGCTCTAGCCACATTGGACCTCCTGCTCCAAGAGATGCGCAATTTGGCAACTACGGTGGAAACCCGAATGGATCACATTGAGCAGAAGGTGGATCACCTTGAGCTGAGGATGGATTACTCCGATCAAGAGCTTGCTTCTATTCGCTCCTTCTTGGAAGGATGAGATTATGCACCACGGAGAGCTGCTACTGCACCTCCCACCTTCTCTGCCCCTCCTGCTCCTCTATCTTTGGCTGATCCTTCTAGCACTCCCGTTGGAGTTCCTGCTGATGATGAGGAGCTCTTTAGTTCCGAGGACGATCTTGAACCTGGTGACGATGATGTCGACCTTGGAGACATCGCTGTGGACGAGGATAGTGATAGCGAGGCGACTGCTAGTGACCATGGACCATTGCCATGATATTTTTCTTTCTTGTTTTCATTATTGATTGGTTGTATATGACATTAGATCAATTTATATAAAATCAGTTGATATTTTGATGTTTCATATCTATTTATTGAATATATTGATGTCTTGATCTGCTTGGTTATATTTCTTGATCTGGTTGGATTGATTATATTCTGTTTACAACACTTGATTGGGGTGTACTGGTTATTACTGTTTAAATCTTTGGGAAATCATGAAATACAGTAGAAATGCTGTCGAAATATTATTGAAAATCTGAATGCTTATGTGTTTTTGATAATGCGAATGAGGGAGAGATTAGTGATTGTATAAGCACGGGAGAGCTTGATTTAAGCTTTTACATAAACACATCACTAACCCTATCTTGTGCATACATTACTGGGGAGAGTTGCGCTTAAATCTCTGATATACATATATATATATATATGTGTGTGTGTGTGTGTGTGTGGGTGTGATTGTTTCTCTTCTTTTCAATGTTCAGTTTGTCATCATCAAAAGGGGGGAGAATGTGAATGCATGTGTCTTGAAGCATATCAAATGGTTTTTTGATGATAACAAAGCCAAAGATGAAGATCAAGTGCAAAAGAGAAGATCAAGATCAAATAAAGAAATCAAGAGGTTTATTTAGACATAGGCCTTAGAACATCAATGTTAAATGTTCTTAAGATATGTGAAATGGTTTTTCAAAGATGTTTATAATAAATATGTTTTTCAAAGTTCATACTCTAAAAATATGTTGATTTTAATCTTGGATCATGTTAAACATATACCAATATTATTCAATCCAAGTTTCTTAAAGTTAAAAGTGACATGAATCCTCATTTAGGTTTGAAAAATGTGTTCAAAGTGGAAAGTAATTGATTACACATATGTGGTAATCGATTACAAGCTAAACAGAAGTCTTGTAATTAATTACATCAACCATGTAATCGATTACCAGCAAGTTAGAGGGCGTGTAATCGATTACATCAACCATGTAATCGATTACCAGCAAGTCAGAGGGTGTGTAATTGATTACACAAGGCTGGTAATCGATTACAACTTGCCCAGAAAGCTAAGAACACGTTATAACTACCATGTAATTGATTACCAGAAACGTGTAATCGATTACCAGTGTTCTGACATGCCCAATGGCTATATTAGATGCATTAAATGCTTGCCTTTAATCCCCCAACGACTCCTTAAGTGCATATCTCTTTAAATACAGATGTTGGGGCATCATTAATAGAACTTCTTGAACTTCAAACATCTTTATAACACATCAAAACAAGAATCAATCCTTGAAATCATTTATTGCTCTATTTTTGACAAATCCTTAAGATATCTTTTGAGAGCATACTAAGAGCTTCAATTTGTATTGTTTACTCTAGTGAGAGTTTCATTCTATCAATCTTAATTGCTTTGTAAGAGAAAGTGAGGTATCCCTCCAAATTGTAAAGGGTGAGGCATCCCTTTGTTTGAAAAGGCTCAAGCTAAAGGGTGAGGCATCCCAAGGAGTTGAGTGCTCAAGTTTGTAAAGGTTGTCAAGAACCTATTAAAGCTTGAAGATATAATGGAAAATCTCGAGTGGTTGCTTGAGGACTGGACGTAGGTCACAAGTAGATTAGTGGCCGAACCAAGATAAACTATTGTATTTGATTCTTTAAAGCATTCTCTTTACATTTGTACATTGCTTATTTTCTTACTTGATTACTTCTCTCTTGGTTGGTTATTAAGCAATATCTATCGTTCTTATTAATTCATTCATTTCAAATAGTCAATAGCTTCAACGAAATTCAACATTCAAGTGTTTTGCAAAAGAATTGTGAACTTGTCTTATAAACTCAATTCACCCCCCCTTTTGAGTATTGAAGCCACTTGGTAATAGATTACACATCACTCAGATATCTCATAACCTCAAAAATATTGAATCTGATCAATTCCCCATCAAATTCCATAGTCAACCTCCCTGAGTGCACATCAATTTTTGTCAGTGCGGTCTTCAAGAATGGTCTCCCTAACAAGATAGGTGCAGAGTTGGGAGATATATCCTCCTCCATATCCAGCACATAGAAGTCCACTGAAAATACTAATTTATTCACCTACACTAACACATCCTCAACAACACCATTTGGGTATGTGTTAGATCTATCAACCAATTGAATAACAATACTAGTTGGCTCTAAAGGTCCTAGATATAAAGATGCCTAAATGGAATAAAGCATGACATTTACGGATGCACCTAAATCTAGCATTGCCCTCTCAAACCTTGTGTTACCTATAATGCATAGTATGGTGAATGTGCTAAGATCCTTACACTTAGTTGGGAGTTTCTTTTTAATTACAGCTAAAATGTTTGCTTTCACTTGGACCTTCTTATTACTTTTTAACTTTCTTTTGTTAGTGCATAATTCTTTTAAGAACTTGGTGTACCTAGGCACTTGCTTAATGTTATCTAACAAAGGAATGTTAACTTACACTCTCCTAATGGTCTCTAAGATCACTTTTTCCACTTCATCTTTCTTATTCTTAACCAATCTACTTAGAAAAGGGGCCTTAGTGACATACTTAGGAAGTGGTTCATGAATACTTACCTTAGGGGCTTTAGAGTTTTGCCCCTCCTCATCTACCTCCTTAGGTTCTTTATCTTTCTCTTTGGTGACTTGTGGAGAAGATATAGGTTTATCTAACGTCTTCCCACTTCGCAATGTGACAGCACTTGTATTTTTCCTCGGATTCACCTCTGGTTGTGAGGGAAGTTTCCTAGAGAGCTAACTTTAAACCTTGTTGATTTCTGTGGCTAATTGCCCCACTTGGTTTTGCAAGTTATTGATAGTGGCCCTTTTTTCTTGTTGAAATTGAATGTTATTAGTAGTCATTTGTCTCATTAATTCTTCCAATGAAGGTTTAGGTTGCCTCGGCACTTGAGCTTGTTATTGTCTTTGAGGGAAAAGTGCTTGCCTCTATTGAAATCCTGGAGGACTATAGGCTAGAGGTTGATTCTAGGGCCGCTTGCCATAGCTCAAGTTAGGATGATCCCTCCACCCCAGATTATGTGTATTCGAGTAGAGGTTGTAATTTTTAGAAGGTTCAGAATATCCTCCTACTGTCTTTCTCTCCTCATTTGTGTCCTCTTGTAGAGTGGGACACATATTAATGGGATGTCCAGACAAACAACAAATCCCATAAGCATTTACTGGTGCTTTCCCATTATCCATCAGCCTCTGAACTATGGTAGTTAACTGGATCATTTGTTATTGCAAACTAGTCGTTTCTACCTCTTTAACTACTCTCACTCCGGTGTCATTCTTGGTGAAAAATTATTGAGTGTTTGCAACCATTCTTGATATCAAGTTCCTAGCTTGTTGAGGAGTCTTATCAACTAAAGATCCTCCACTGGCAGCATCAATCATGTTACGGTCCATCACTAGCAAACCCTCATAGAAATACTGAAGCAAACATTGCTCACTGATTTGATATTGAGGGTAGCTACCACACAATCACTTAAACCTCTCCTAATAGTCATGAAGTGATTCCCCATGCCTTTGTTAGATGCCACAAATTTCTTTTATGATGGTTGCGGCCTTTGAGGCAGGGAAGTATCTGTCCAAGAAAGCCCGAGCCATTCCTACCATGATTGGATGGACCCAGGCGGCAAGTAGTATAGCCACTCTTTTGCAGAATCTTTTAATGAGAATGGAAAAGCTCTTAGCTTGACTTGTTCTACTAGAATTCTTATAGGCTTCGTGCTAGAACACACCACATGGATCTCCTTCAAATGCTTGTTGGGGTCCTCCCTAATCCATTGAAAGATGGCAAAAGATGGATTAAGCTAGACATCAACTCAAATGCCTCCTCCGTTTCTGAAATTTCTATGCATAGAGGCTATTGGTCCAAGTCTGGAGCACCCATCGTTCTTAGAGTAGACTCTCCCATTGCCATTTCTTCAGATATCTCTTCAGATGTTTTAGAACTTGATAGATCAATATGGTAGGTGATAATAACATATTTTATACATTAATAAACCCTCATGTTTAGTCATTTACACTTTTCATATTCTTAATTGATTGAGCTTAGTCATGTTTTGTGAGTTTGGGCTCAAATTGGGCCTAATTGATTTTTTCCAGCATAAATGAGTCTTGACACTAATTTTGTATTTCGGCTATAACTTGAGTTCTAGATATCTGATAATTATGAATTTTACCTTGTAGAAAACCTGAGAGGAAGTTCTACAACTTTGATGAAGAGCTTGAAGTCTTAATCGGATTTCTATTGGACCTAATTGAGTCTAGAAGTCAGAATATGAGTTCAAAGACCCTTTGATGTTGTTTTGTCTATAACTAGAGTTGTAGACCTCCAAATTGCATGGGATTTAGGCCCAATTGCTCATAACTGAACCCAACTTTGTAATTAATAGATTTTAATTATGTGAATCCAAAATAGGGAGTAGTTTAGTGGGTTGAAAGCCAGAAAACCGAGACACCTCATTTCTACACACACTTCTCACCTTTCATTCTACACTTTTTATTTTCTCTCTAGATATTTCTTCTCTCCCTTCTCTCTAGTTTTTCTCTTCTTTTTATGAGTTCTCCCCTTCTCATAGAGGGGTAGAGCCTTTAATCAATCCAAGTGATTGACATTTTTTATGCTTAATCTTGAGATTATGTTTTAATTATTATACATTCATCTATTAATCAAATTCCTCTTCTTCTTCTTCTCTTGTTTAAATTCTGATTTAATGCTTAATTTGATTGGGATTTGCATATGTTAATTGCGTAAGTACCATGTTCCAAGAGATGAATTCAGAGGTTAAACAATGCATCAAAGGTGTTTGATAAAAAGTTTAGCTTGGTTGGATCTTGGTTTTGAAGTTAATTTGGGTTTTGGATGAATGCTTAATTTGTCTAACTTTAATTAATTGAATTCTAGAAGCATTTCTAGTAGAAGATCTGTGGATCATTGAGAGGCGTCTTGATGTGATCTAAGACCAAGGATTCAGTTGATAATTGAATAGATCTATAAAAATCAAGGATGAATTAAAATCAAGATTAGTTAATTCTCTTGGATTGATTGCTTCTTAATTTTGTTTTCTTTTCTTTAATTGCTTTCTATTTTTGTTGTTAATTTCACAAACTCTTTCCTCCCTGTTTATTATCCTCTTAATATGACTTCATAATTAGAGTGATTATGGGTCACTTTGCAATTATCAAAAAGGTCTGCAAGTAGTTTTGGTAATTCGGTTATAAATTGATTTAAATTTGGTAAACTCGACAGTTATCAAATTTTTGGCGCTGTTGTCGGGGAAAACAGGTGATTATGGGTCACTTTGCAACTTTGCATCACTCCATAAAATATAGTTATTTGTGCCCTATATTGCTGGTACATTGATCCCTTAGTCCTTGTGCTTAGACATGATCAGAAGACTTTTCCTTCACTTTGAATTCAAATTTATGTTAATGTCTTCCTCTCTAATCTTACCAAAATCCTATCTATTCTTTGTTGGATTAAGTAGATTTACACTAGTGATTAATTAAACAACTTCTCTATTACAGGATAGGCTCTAAACTGATAAAATGAAGCAAGTCAACACCTTGCATTGGAGGAGGAAGCTTAGCATGCATTCCATTTTGTCATACTACGGTGCAAGGTTTAGCACGCCGCAACGTCTTGTTCTCTGCCTGCTACGCATACTAATGATAGAGGCTAGAGCGCCACAGTGCAAAGGATGTCATGCTTCGGCGCGCATTTGTCAGCACTGGTTTCACTTAACCACATAGGCATTCACGCCGCGGCACAACTATGGTCACGCCGCAGTGCTGGTTCGCAGGCTTTGTCTATTTATGCTGTTTCATCAGATATTTTGAAGGGAGTTAGGTGGGAGACTAGACAGAATGCAGAGAAGAC
Source organism: Ormosia emarginata (assembly GCA_029884605.1). NCBI lineage: Eukaryota > Viridiplantae > Streptophyta > Magnoliopsida > Fabales > Fabaceae > Ormosia > Ormosia emarginata. Next base: position 12,666,402 of record JAQQTP010000063.1, on the reverse strand, counting down.
CAATATTTGTCATTTTTTAGGGCTTGGACGAGATTTAGAAGGGAAACCATCATCATCCAAGGAGGATCAAGCCTCCCAAGATCTCATTATAGAGTTTTCCCTTTTTTTTCTTTATCCTCTCTTTCTCTAGGCCATGGGTAGGAAATCTCTCTTGAGATTTTCAGATTCCATGGGTAGCTAAATTGTTTTTAAGGATTTCTTTGAATTCTTCTATGTACATTGGTGACTTTGTAACCTTTTAAGTTTATAATGATGTTTGGTTTTGTTCATCCATGTTTCTTTTAATGCCCATAGATGTTTAACCATCATTTATTGTGATTTGATAAAATCTTTTAAACTAGACATAAGAATCTAGATTTTAGATCATGGATATGGATGATGCATGTTTAATTTCATTCTAATGGTGGGGTGAATTAATTTGTTAATAGGATAGGCATATACCTATTGGCCATGCATAGCATTTGTTAAGAATCAACCTTAATGCTTGGTGTTTGCTCTAGTTCTCATGGACACATAGTGAGCTAGGTGAATAACATAGGGTTAAATGACCTAGATATAGGTTTTTAGCTAATGAAGTTTCTTAAGCTAACAAAACTAGTCATCATAGTTGCTTAAAATGGTTGCAAGTTACTAAGTAATGTAGTTGGTGAAGAAGGAGTCCCTACATTATCATTGCTGTCTTTTTCTCTTGGTTTATTGTCTTTTAGCCCTAATTTTGACTATACACACTTTTCCCAATTTGTATGTGCTTGAATAGAATTCATTAAGCTATTGGTTAATAATTGGCATTTGATATTATCCATTATTCCTATGGAGACGATCTTTCTCATTATTATATTACTTTCACGACCTATACACTTGTGGTACACAAAAGGTCATAACAAGTTTTTGGCGTCGTTGCCAAGGATAATGACTAATTTCTAATTTTTGCCAATATTGACAATGAGTTTAACTAGTTTTAATTCAAGTTTTCTTTTAGTTCATTTTAATCCTAGTTTCATTCTTTTATTGTGTTAAGTACTAATACCATGGCTGGCAACAATGATCATACGAAGCCCTTGAGAGAGTTTGCAACTCCTAAAATAGAAAATTTATAATCAAGCATAAGGCGGCGTCCTATCCAAGCCATCAACTTTGAAATTAAACCATCCATTATTCAAATGATCCAGATGTCAGTGCAATTTGGAGGTTTACCAAGTTAAGATCCAAATGCCCACTTAACAAATTTTCTCGAGATTTGTGACACATTCAAGCATAATGGAGTCTCAGAAGACGTCATTCAGCTAAGGCTTTTTTCTTTTTCTGTCAGAGAAAGAACTAAGAGTTAGTTACAATCTCTACCACCTGGATCCATAAGCACTTGGAGTGATGCATGTGGCAAATTCCTAAACAAATATTTCCCACCTACCAAGACAGCAGAGATGGTGAATGAAATTACTTCGTTCACTCAGTTTGGTTCTGAAACCTTGTATGAAGCAGGGGAGAAATACAAGGATCTTTTGAGAAGGTGCCCTCATCATGAGATTCCTCCATGGCATCAAATCTATTCCATCCATAAAGGGTTGTTGCCTCACCACCGTCCACTAGTAGATGCAGCTGCGGGTGGTTCATTGCTTGGTAAATCCTTTGATGAGGCATTCCAACTACTTGAAGATTTGGCTGCAAATAGCTACCAGTGGCCTTCCGAAAGAAATACTCCAAAAAAGGTAGTTAGAGTACATAATATTGATACAATTACCTCACTTTTTGCTCAAGTGGCTGCAATTGCTAGTAAGTTAGATAGTTTGGAAGCAAGTCCTTATTTGAGTCCTTTTGTACTTTGTGATCGATGTGGTGATAATCATACTACTGATAGGTGTCCTTCTATCTTGGAGAGTGCACAATATGCTAGGAACTATCGACTACCATAAAACAATCCTTATTTGCATCAATATAATCCAGGGTGGAGAAGCCATCCAAACTCCTCATGGAGAGATAATCAAGGTGCATCATCTTCATCGGCTGGTAATGAACAACTGCCATATCCTCCTACTTTCTCTTCATAGTCCAAACCTCCTATACAAGACAAGAAACCATCTCTTGAAGACATGTTCATGCAGTTCATGATCAAATCTGATTCCTATATGTCAAAGATCGATGCTCATTTGGCCAAGAACGATGCCATGATTCAAAGACAAACGGCTTCTATGAGAGCACTGGAGAACCAAGTGGGTCAGTTGGCGAATGCTATAAATAGTAGGCACCTGGGGTCTTTTCCAAGTGACACTATTAGCAATCCTAGAGGTGAACCCAAGGATTCACCATCCTGCAATGCTATTACCCTTAGAAGTGGAAAAGACATCAAAGGGAATCCCAAGACCAAACTGCTTGTGGATGATGCTGAGGTGACACAAGATGAGGAGATTGTATATAAGGAAGACTAATGGAACAAGGATAAAGAAAAGAAGAAGGATGAAGACTAGAATAAGGATGAGGAAAAGAAGAAGGATGTCAAACCTCACACATTACCTCTACCTTTCCCTAACAGATTGGCTAAACAAAAGATGGATGCCCAATTCTAGAAATTTCTAGAAGTCTTCAGGAAGCTTCACATAAATATCCCATTTGCAGAAGCATTAGAACAAATACCAAGTTACGTGAAGTTCATAAAGGACATCCTATCCAAGAAGAGAAGGCTGGGAGACTATGAAACAGTGGCACTTATAGAGGAATACAGTGCTATCTTGTAGAATAAGCTACCTCCAAAGTTGAAAGATTCGGGTAGCTTTACCATACCATGCACAATTGGAAGACACTTTAATGAGCTTTGTGTGATTTAAGGGCGAGCATTAATTTGATGCCTCTCTCGATCTTCCAACGGTTAGAATTAGGTGAAGTGAAGCTAACCTCTGTGACCTTACAATTAGCTGACAGGACTCTTATGTACCCGAAGGGAATCATTGAGGATGTTTTGGTAAAGGTGGACAAGCTAATTTTTCCTGCTAACTTTGTCATCCTGGATATGGAGGAGGACCGCAATGTGCTATTAATTCTAGGGAGGCCTTTCTTGGCAATCGGTAAGACCATGATAGATGTGCACAAAGGTGAGCTTACCATGCAAGTGAATGATGAGAAGGTAACTTTTAATATTTACAAGGCCATTAAATTTCCTGATGATTAAGAAGAATGTTCCTATGTTGGTATGATTGATGAAGTAGTAAATGATGCATTTCATGCTAATTTTCCTGGTGATTCCTTAGCTTTAACTTTAACATATCATGATGAACATGTATATAGGGATGACATTAGGGAATGTATTAAACTACTTAACTCTTCTGCTAAGTTTTATAGGAAACTAAGTTTTGAGCCATTGCAGATCTCCTCTGACAAGCCAATTATGCAGCCTTCTATCATCTCTCCACCAAAGTTGGAGCTTAAACCATTACCTGATCACTTGAAATATTCCTACTTGGGAGAATTGTCCACATTGCCGGTCATCATTTCCTTACTTTTATCAGATGAGCAAGAGTCCAAGTTGTTGAGGGTGGTGAGGCAGTTCAAGAAGGCGCTAGGATGGACTATTGCAGACATTAAAAGCCTTAGTCCTACTATCTACCTGCACAAAATTCTGCTGGAAGATGATGCTAAACCAACCATTGAGTACCAAAGGCGTCTGATGTAACACCCTTCTTAGGATGTCACATTTATGATGAATATAATAAACCTTACCTAAGTTATAAATCATTTATTAACATATAATAATATAAGTTGTAAAATTTTTGTTTTTGTACATTATATCATTAAAATTAAATAAATAGAACATGCAATATAACAAACTATTAAATACACACCATAATTATACATATGATTTTGTCTTTAAAGATACAGATATTTACATACCACAAACTATTTAACAAAGTAGTAAACTGTTTGAGTTATACAAAACATAAACTAGCCCAAGTGCACATCTAGAAGTTCTGATCCTCCGAAGGATCCTCCTTAGGGAGATCATCGGAAGACAGAAACCCCGGATGTCATGAAGCTCTACGGACAGAAGTCTGGGCTGTCGACACACTACTAAGCTCACTTGTGGCATGGAAACATCCACCCCAATAGTGCCTAATAGATAAGGGCAACTCTAGATGCACATATACAGTAGTAGAGAACATCGGAACACCCTCATATTCTCTACTAAGGGACAGGGTCACTCGTCCCATATAAGCAACAAACTCTCTATCCACCTACAGACGTCAAGCTTTAGAGCCTCCATGAAACTCCAATTTCACGAATCCCAGAAAATTTGGCACAACCATAACAACCAAATCAATCCAAATGATATGAATGACCTAAAGGCTCGCCCTCCTCACACTGATCACTCAGATGTTGTTCCTCCTTATACTGACAGTAAGGAGGTTGCTCTTCTTCTTCTTCCTCACAATCTTTATCAACATAAATAATAATATAGAAATACATACAAAGAGGTGAGATAGTCTACATCACTACCAGCATGGTAGTACATAAAACGACAGTACATATATATATAATAATTAATACAACAATTCATATTATCATAACATACATAATATCTCAGACCAAATATAAATATTACATCATGATACAGACCACATATGCAAATGTACATAGACTTATTCCTACTCCATGGAGCTAAACACAAACATCAGAGAGAATGATCTGGAAGGCCTGTCCGTAGCTCTAGCTGCCCCGGCCAAATATTACACAGTCAAAACGTTGTGTACAACAGGCATTGTACCAGATAGTCTTCACTAGATCGTGATTAAGAATAGTACTTGTTGATATCATTAGTGCATTGCCTGTTACCACGGCCTAGAGGAGCTACCAACTGTCCACATGTGGAATCCTCCGCATACTAACGTCTCCAAGTTCACTCAATGAACCACACTACGCCTATCGCACTCGCACTATAGTGTAATTCATCTCATTAGCAATTTGCCAATTTCAACCAAATTGACACATTTCTCTATGCATGTGCATGGGCCAAAATACATAAATAACAACATTATCATTATTTTCCATAATAGTACGCCACCACTTAACAATACCATTTCTCAACATATCCGGGTCTACCGCTTTAACTCGATAGTAAACTACTGCTATTCTCAATCGCGTAGATATTTTATTGCGTTTTTACAATCATGTCACCTTTTTCCAACGTTTTCAATCGCGTAGTGTTTTTAAATCATTTTCTCAATCGCGTAACGTTTTTAAATCGTTTTCTCAATCGTGTAATTTACAAATCATTATTTTAAATATGTGTAAGGTATTTCTAATAATTTTCAACTACGTAAAATATTTCTTTACTTTCTAAATTATATTTTGAAACTTTCTCCATTATATATTTATTTCTAGCTTTATTTACAGCCTTTCCTTTTGAAAATCCTGTAAGTAATATTTTCTACTGTTTCCATTAAAAATTTACCTTTCTTAGTCATAACCAATATTTACATCTTGAAAATTGCTAACACGCTTCAAAACCCAAAGGGCGAGCTATACGTTAGTACTTTTCAAGTGTTTATTTCATTTCTCATCCTTACCTAATTTCCCTAATTAAGCTTCTAAAATAATTTCACTTTCTTCTAGTCTCCAAAATTCATTACTTTGAATTAATTACATAAGTCCATGCTTAAGAATTAAGCTTAGATTGAAAACATCATGAGTAGGCTTGTTGGTCAAAAATCATTCTTTGCTTTAAAAATCATATTTAATTGCTTTTCCATAATCTAATCTCTTATAAAAACTCTTAATCCAATTTATTATTATTAAATCACTTAATCCTTGCTTAGAAAATAATTTAGGACATCTTGGTCCTCTTGGTGGTGGTGAAGCCATGAGCTTCATGTGTTCTTTGGAACACTCATGCAATTCCTCAACATGTTATTCACACCCTATAACATATAATAACTATCATACATCCGTAAACACATACCAAAACAAATATCAAAGCTATAGACATGCTTGCATCAAAAATCAATCACAAATAGGAAAAACTTTAAACAACCAAGTGAATGAATTCTTATGGATTCTTCACCACAAACACATCTATTTTCTCACCACCAATACATGGTTGATGAGATTAAATCTTCCTCTTACCTCTAAGGAAGACAAACTCCTCATAGACCTCCTCCTAGTGATTTCGTATAGCTCCCAAAGAAATCCTAACAAACTTAAACAATTTATAAAGTCATAAACTATGGTTGAAAAAGAAAAACCATGGATCAATCATGGCTTAGAACTTCAAAAATCAAGTTAGAAACAAGAAATAAGGATTTTTACCTTGTAGGAAAGAAACTTCAAGGTTGTTTTCCAAGCTTCAAATGGATGATTTTAAAGAAACTTACTTCATAAAAGATGTTTAGAATGATATTTAGATTTGAGAAGTGATGTTGGATGAAATTTTAGAAGAGTGGAGGTATGGATTTGGTGTGAAATCCGTGAGCTTCACAAGAGAGACAAGAGAGAATTTTTGGTGAACTTGCTTTAGAGAATGGATGAAGATGAAAGAAAACTAGCTAAGTGTCCTCCTTACTCCTCCTAAACCCCTTATGGCCATGGAGCTCCAAAGGAGGTGGCCACTTTGATTGACCACTCAAGACTTCCTAATAGCCTTAGATGAGATCAATGGTTGATCTTCAAAGCTTGTCTCCAAGCTTGTTTCCTATTGGCTTAGAGAATCAAGTCATCAAGTTTCTTGATGCTTCTTGAAGGTGCTTGGTCGAATTGCTCAATGGGAGAGCAAACTAAGTCTTGATTCATTTGGTTTCCTAGTTAGGTTTAGGTAAATCTAGTTAGGTTTCTTAGTTACTTAGTTAACCATCTAGTTACTTAGAATGACTCCTCCATTTCTTGAACATGCTAGAACCTTCTCTAACCAAGGCTCTAATGAGTAGCTAACTAGGTTTGTTCCATTTAGTTATTACTTAAGCACTTTGGATTAACTTAGTTAGGTTTAAGCTAACTTAGTTAGGTTTTCTAGTTACAAACTAACTAGTCCAACCATTATTGTTGACTCCTTCCTATTGGCTTAGAAAATTCAAGCCAATTTCATTGACCAATTTCTATTGGTTCACCGAATTATAAGTCACAAAGTCTTTTTCGGTTCCTATCGTCCACTGGGCAGAAGCTACTACTCTTAAGTCAGTAGGTAATGTCCACCGAGATAATAAAATAATATTAAAATATAAAATATTTTTATTTTATAAATAAATTCTAAAAATTAAAAGCTTGATACACGTATCACTTGAAATTGGGTTTAGTAAGATCCCCCAACTTTGAATAATTAGATAAAGACCCAAAAATTTTTATTTTCTTGACTCGGAGTAAATCACACACAACAATCAAATACAGTCACAAAACAGTCAAAATAATTTTATAACACACAGAAAACACAAAACAACACATTTCAGACATTATTGTAAAATTAATAAAATTTGAGGTGTTACATTTGAACCCCATTATGAAAGATGTGGTAAAAAAGGAGATCATCAAGTGGTTGGACGGGGGAATCATATACCCAATCTCTGATAGTACATGGGTAAGCCCTGTCCAGTGTGTGCCTAAAAAGGGTGGTATGATGGTTGTTGCCAATGAAAACAATGACTTGATTCCCACCAGAACAGTCACGGGGTGGCGTATTTGCATGGACTATAGGAAGTTGAATACCGCAACCAGAAAGGATCACTTTCCTCTACCATTCATTGATCAGATGCTAGACAAGTTGGCAGGGCGTGCTTACTATTATTTTCTGGATGGATACTCGAGGTACAATCAGATTGCTATAGCCCCTGCGGATCAAGAGAATACAACATTCACTTGCCCCTATGGTACATATGCTTTTAGGAGGATGTCATTTGGCTTGTGTAATACACCAACAACCTTCCATAGATGCATGATGGCAATCTTCACAGATATAGTTGAGAAGTTCTTGGAGGTGTTCATGGATGACTTCTCAGTCTTCGGTGATTTTTTTTATGATTGCCTGAATAACTTGGCTCTGGTGCTACAAAGATATGAAGAGACCAATTTGATGCTTAACTGGGAGAAGTATCATTTCATGGTCCAAGAAGGCATAGTTTGGCCATAGAGTGTCATGCAAAGGAATGGAAGTAGATAAACCGAAAATAGAAGTGACTGAGAAACTTCTACCACTAATCTCAGTGAAGGGAGTTAGAAGTTTCATGGGGCATGCTAGTTTCTACCAGAGATTTATAAAGGGCTTCTTTAAGATTTCTAAGCCACTTTTCAACTTATTAGAGAAGGATGTCCAATTTAACTTTGATGAATCTTGCCATAAGGCATTTGTGGAATTGAAAAAGAGACTTGTATCAGCTCTAGTGATTACCACCCCTGATTGGGAGTTGCCCTTTGAACTAATGTGTGATGCCAGTGACTATGTTGTTAGCGCAATTTTGGGGTAGAGGAAAGACAAGGTGTTTCGCTCTATATACTATGCAAGTAAAACTCTCAATGATGCATAACTTAACTACACCACGACAGAAAAAGAGCTTCTGGCAGTTGTTTTTGCATTCGACAAATTTCGGTTATATTTGGTGGGTGCTAAGGTGATAGTCTATATGGACCACTCCGCGATTAAATACTTGGTGGCCAAGAAGGATACAAAGCTACAGTTGATTTGATGGATTCTATTGTTACAAGAGTTTGACTTAGAAATTCATGACAAGAAAGGGGTTGAGAATCAAGTTGCTGATCACCTTTCTAGATTGGAAAATGAGGAATATCAAGTTGAACTGATCACAATCAAAGAGACATTTCCAGATGAGCAATTCTTTGCTGTCATAGCTCAACCGGACCCTTGGTATGCTGACATTGTGAACTACCTAGTAGGTGGTGTGATGCCTCCAGATCTCAACTCTTACCGGAGGAAGAAGTTCTTGCACGATAGTAGGCACTATCTTTAGGACGAGCCTTTCTTGTTTAAACAGTGCCTTGATCATATGTTGAGAAGATGTGTACCTTTGGAGAAATCTGAACAAATTTTGAATCATTGTCATGCTGCCCCTTATGGAGGTCATTATAATGGTGATAGAACAGCGGCAAAGGTGCTCTAATCTGGCCTGTATTGGCTGTCTCTTTTCAAGGATGCATACTTCTATGTTAACAAGTGTGATAGATGCCAAAAATTAGGGAACATATCAAGGAGAAATGAGATGCCCCTCAATTTCATTCTTGAAGTGGAAATTCTTTATGTTTGGGGCATCAACTTCATGGGTCCTTTCATTCTTTCCTATGGGAATCTGTACATTCTTGTGGCAGTAGACTACGCGTCCAAATGGGTGGAAGCAAGTGCATTCCCTACCAATGACTCTAAGGTAGTGATAAACTTCATCAAGAAACAAATCTGCACTTGTTTTGGTACTCCTTGAGCCATGATCAGTGATGGAGGGTCACATTTTCGCAATAAGTAACTTGAGGCTCTCTTTGCCAAATATGACGTGACTCACCAGATTGCCACCATTTATCACCCTCAAACAAGTGGACAAACGGAGGTATCCAATAGGGAAATCAAGAGAATACTTAAGAAGACTATGTGTCCATCCCGTAAGGATTGGTCAAGACAGCTTGATGATTGATATCTCTACAAAATATAGTTATTTATGCCCCATATCTATGTTTCATTGAGTGCTAAAGTCCTTGTATTTATGCATATTTGGAAGGTTTTGTACTTAAATTTGTTATATTTAATTCTGATACCTTTCCTGAATGTAATTGAGCAATTTATGTGTATTATGTTATTGATTAAGTGAATTTGTTTCTGTTACTGATTTGGTGTTTTCTCTATCATAGGAAGAGCTCCAAACAAGATGATATATGGAGCAATTGAGCGAGAATGGGAAGAGGAAGCTAAATATGCATCTCAGACTTCAACATCACGGCGTGGCATGTGAATGTCGCGGCGTGAGCATCCTCTGCATCCAAAGTCAGAGGGCACAAAGAATGGAGCGCCATGGCACAAGGAAATCAATGCCGCGGCATCCTTGACCTAATTTGACACGCGCCGCGGCATAGGCATGTTAATGCCGCGATGTGCCTCTGTTTTTTTGAGTCTATAAATAGATTTTTAGCAAAATTTTAAAGGGAGCTCCGTTTTAGTTTCTAGGTTTTAGAGAGACTGCGGCCTGTTCTTCATTTCCGGGCAAATTGGACGCCTGGGGAGGCTAGGTTGGATGCCATCTTCCTCATGGAAGGAGATTCAAGATTCAAGGATGCTATCCATGGATTCCTTCCTCTTCTCCCTTTGTTTCTCTTCTTTTCCTTATCTTTTGAGCATAGTTTTTGTCTGTAAATTCGTGTTCATGGATTAGCCAAGCTGTATTTAGAAATACTTTAGATCTTTCTATGAGTATTGATGTTTATGTTATCTTTTGAGTATATATTGATGTTTAGCTTTGTTCTTCCATGCCTATGCTTAATGCTTGCTTCTGTTTGATCAACAATTGCATGATGTTAACTGATGCAAATGAACTAGACATAGGGATTTATAGAGATGGACATGGTATGGTTGATGCATGTTCGACAAGTTCAATTGGCTTGGATGAGTTGATTTGCTAACTAGATAGAAATATACCTTTTAACCATGTATTAGCGTGTGTTTGAGAATAGATCGTTCATTAGTGGAGTTTATACTAGTCCTCATGAAAACATAAGAAACATAGTGGATTAGGTAAATGACACCAGGGTTGATTGACCTAGACATAGGCTCTTGACTAAATCAGATTCTAAAGCTAAACTAGCTAATCATTGATGTTGCTATAAGGATTGCATATCATTAGTATGAAATAGGAGGTGAAGAAGGATTCCCTAGATCTCTAAACCATTATCTTTATTGCTTTTGTAGTTTAGATTTAGTTTATTTGCATTTCTTTATTTTATATGTTCTTGAATAGAATTTAGCTAAGCTATTGGTTGTTACTTAGTAATGGAAGCCATATATCCTCGTGGGAACGAACTTTTACTCTATATCTGTATTACCTGAATGACCCATGCACTTGCGGTGCATAAATGGTCTAACAAGTTTTTGGCACCGTTGCTGGGGATAATGGTGTATTTCCAAAGAGTTTAGCCTTATTCCTTAGCAATTGCTGGGGGACAACGGTTTAATTCCATAGCTAATATCAACAATGACTTTAGCTAGTCCTAATTCAAGTTGTATAGTTCTTTTTCATTTAAAGTTTCCATTCTTTGTAGCTTAGGTACAATAAATGGAGGATGAGCTTTATCATTTGAGGCCTTTGAGGGAGTTGCGACCCCTAAATGGAGACCTCTATTCAGGCGAAGGAAGGCCTACCATCCAATCCATCACTTTTGTGATCAAACCGGCCATAATCGAAAGAGTTGGCGGGTTTGCCTTGTGAAAGTCCTGCCGAGACTATAACTCAGGCCCTTCTTGAGAGGGAACCCAGGTTTTTATGTTTTTGTTAATTAGTATGTGTTTAGTAAGTTTTAAGTCCTAAATATGCTAGTATGTTAGTTTTTGTAGTTTTAGTTAGTTTTTAGCCTCTTCTTGTAGTTTTAGGTTATAAGTATGTTAGTATGTTTAATTTCTATATTCTTGTAGTTAGTATGTTTGATTTTAGTATCTTTAGTTAGTTTTAAGTCTTATATATGTAAGTATTTTGATTGTAGTAAGTTTTAGTTAGTTGTATGTTTATGTTTAGTTTTAGGTTAAATATAGGTTAGCATGTTGATTTTGTAGTTTTAATGTATTTTAGTTGTTTATTTTGTATTTTAGCCTTTTGGACAAGTTTGAGAGGTGTTGAGGACCTTTTTACACAAACTTTTGCAGCAAAACTGAATTTGCTGCATAATTGTGCAGGGTGATGTCTCACGCCGTGGCATGAGTTTGTTGTATGCTGCGGTGTGACAGTTATTCTTGTGCATAATGCAGAGTCCTCAACGCCGCGGCATTGAAAGTGTAATGTTGCGGCACTCACCTGCAAAACTTGTTTAAAAAAAAGGAGAGATACTTGATCTGGGTGCTATTGAAGGCACCTGTTCTGATCAAATGTCGTGGCATGGATGTTGTGTGCTGTGGTATATTGTCCTATAGTGTATATATTGTACATGATTAGTTTATTTTAAGTGTTTTAAAATATTAGTAGTATACTTAGCTCTCACATTTCAGATGTTTATAGGCTCAAGTACCCTGGACACCATGGAAAGTGAGGACTTTGTCTCACCTTCGTTTGGGGGAGTGTTATTACATGCTTGGATTACTATGATGTATTATGTATGCATATGATGATATTTTCTAGATGCAGTTGTGATAGCCACCATGTTTCAATGAGTTTCTATTTGTTTTGGTTATTACTGATGGGTTTGCAAAGAAGTTTCAATTTTTAATATTATGCAAATGATGTGTGCATGTTATATTGAAAAGTTTCATCTAATTGAATGCATGCTTTATTGCAAAAGATTGCTAGAGTTGTCTTGGTTGTTCATGATATGAAAGGTTGCTATTTGCCCCCTTTTGAGTGAAACCTTATGTGATCTTGAAGCATGTGAAATAGTTCAGTTGTTTTTGATGCATGATTTACATTCCACTTAGGTGCAAGTATAACTTTGAATATGATAAGAGTGCATGTTTAGAGAAAGTTTATGGATGTACATATAGAGTTTCGATTATCCTAGAAGTTGTTTTTAAACTCTCTTGAGGCGAAATCCTAGATTGTGCATGACTGAGGAAATGATTAGGGCATTCTTTGGACCGATTGAGCCTTAAAAAGTTTATCCTGAATGATTATATCTTTAGGTCCCTTTTGAAGCCTAATAATTGTTTGGCCTTATATGTTTTTCATCACCATTGTGTTCGTTAACCTGTTAACCATTCTAATGCATGTGAAAGCATTACATTTTCTTTCTATCTTCAATGTTTGTTGAGTATATGATGTGTTATTTCTTGAAGTGAGTCCAGTGAATAGGGGTATATATATCTAAGAAAAATGAGCCTAAAGGAACTAAATGCAATCAAAAGAAAAAAAAAATTACTTTGTAAAAGTAAAAAGAAAAAAAAGAGAAAATGAGAAGAGAGAAAAACAAAGCAAACAAAGAAAGAAAAAGAGTTAAAAATGAAAAGCATTGCATGGTTCTGGAAAGTTGTGATCCTTCACTGTTGAATACCCTTCTAATCTCAGTTAATGGCTCAAGTCTTGAAATAACATATTTTTTGTTTCTCAATGTTTGTTGTATATATCATTTCCCTTCTTTTCTTATGCCCATTACCATGGCCTTACATTACAAGCTGTAAAGACCCTTTTGATCCTCAGTTGTGTGTGGTTTACATTAGTGGAGAGAGAGTTTAGGATTAATTTTGTGGATTTTATGATTCATATGTATGTATGTTTATAAAGTTATCCGGATGTGTATGATTTGAATAGGAGAAGTTTATCTTGCATATTCAAGGATAATGTGAATTGCATGGAATGAATCAGGATTGTTAGCATGTGAAGGATTATGTATGAGTGAAGTTAGTTTTGAGGCATTTGCACTTTTTATGGATTGAAGTAATCATTACATACTAGTAGCTGGGGTTAATTGAAGAAAAGAAAGTTTAAAACTTGCTTGTTGCTGAATGCATGTTGAGTATAAATTGTTAAGAAGGTTTACTTAGTCATACTTTGTTTTGCTCAAGGACAAGCAAAAGGTTAAGTTTGGGGGTGTGATAACTCCACAAAATGTAGTTATTTGTGCCCCATATCTGTGTTTCATTGAGTGCTAAAGTCCTTGTATTTATGCATATTTGGAAGGTTTTGTACTTATATTTGTTATATTTAATTATGATATCTTTCCTGTATATAATTGAGCAATTTGTGTGTATTATGTTATTAATTAAGTGAATTTGTATCTGTTACTGATTTGGTGTTTTCTCTATCATAGGAAGAGCTCCAAACAAGATGATATATGGAGCAATTGAGCTAGAATGGGAAGAGGAAGCCAAATCTGCATCTCAGACCTCAATGCCGCAGCGTGGCATGTGAATGTCGTGTCGTCCCTGACCGAATTTGACACGCGCTGCGGCATAGGCATGTTAATACTACGGCGTGCCTCTATTTTTCTGAGTCTATAAATAGATTTTTAGCAGAATTTTAAAGGGAGCTCCGTTTTAGTTTCTAGGTTTTAGAGAGGTTGCGGCCTATTCTTCATTTCCGGGCAAATTGGAGGCTTAGGGAGGCTAGGTTGGATGCCATCTTCCTCATGGAAGGAGATTTAAGCTTCAAGGATGTTATCCATGGATTCCTTCCTCTTCTCCCTTTGTTTCTCTTCTCTTCCTTATCTTTTGAGCATGGTTTGTGGATGCCATCCTTTCTATGAGTATTGATGTTTATGTTATCTTTTGAGTATCTATTGATGTTTAGCTTTGTTCTTCCATGCCTATGCTTAATGCTTACTTCTGTTTGATCAACAATTGCATGATGTTAATTGATGCAAATGAACTAGACATAGGGATTTGTGGAGATGGACATGGTATGGTTGATGCATGTTCGACAAGTTCAATTGGCTTGGATGAGTTGATTCGCTAACTAGATAGAAATATACCTTTTAGCCATGTATTAGCGTGTGTTTGAGAATAGATCGTTCATTAGTGGAATTTATACTAGTCCTCATGAAAACATAAGAAACATAGTGGATTAGGTAAATGACACCAGGGTTGATTGACCTAGACATAGGCTCTTGACTAAATCATATTCTCAAGCTAAACTAACTAATCATTGATGTTGTTATAAGGATTGCATATCATTAGTATGAAATAGGAGGTGAAGAAGGATTCCCTAGATCTCTAAACCATTATCTTTATTGCTTTTGTAGTTTAGATTTACTTTATTTGCATTCCTTTATTTTATATGTTCTTGAATAGAATTTAGCTAAGCTGTTGGTTGTTACTTAGTAATGGAAACCATATATCCTCGTGGGAATAAACTTTTACTCTATATCTATATTACTTGAATGACCTGTGCACTTGCGGAACACAAATGGTCTACCAATGATACGTTATGGGCATACAGAACTGCTTATAAAAACCCTATTGGTATGTCCCTATACAAGCTTGTGTTTGGAAAAGCTTGTTATTTGCCCGTCGAGCTCGAGCATCATGCTTATTGGGCAATAAAGCAGCTGAATTTTGATTTGCAAGTTACCGGTGACAAAAGATTATTGCAGCTCAATGAACTTAATGAATTTAGGCTCCAAGCCTATGAGAATGCAAACCTGTATAAGGAGAAAGTTAAGAGGTGGCATGATAAGAAGATTGTGCAAAAGGCATTTGTGCAAGGCCAACAAGTCCTCCCCTACAACTCTAAGCTCAAGCTCTTCCCAGGAAAGCTTAAATCCAGATGGTCAGGTCTGTTCCAGGTGGTACATGTGTTTCCCCATGGGGCAGTTGAAGTTATGGATCTTGATGGCAAATCATCCTTTAAGGTCAATGGCCAGCGCCTAAAGCCTTACTTGGGAGGAGAATTTGATAGAGGGAAAACCTCTGTCACATAAGCTACCCCAACATGAAAAGTCAGAGGAAGTCCTGCCTGGACTATAAAAAGGCCCCCTTTTTTAGATTAACCCACCTGTGCTCTTAATTCGTTCATTTTGAATCTAGTGTTTGCAAACTTTGATTTTGATATTTTATGATATTTTGGTTATGCATTTAATGATTTAACCAACTAGACTATTTTTACAGGTGGTGGAGACTTTTGGGCAGCGAAGGTAGCTACTGATTGATTTTTGCTGCATAATTCTGCAGACTAGCTCCTCACGCTGCGGCGCTCCAAGTCTACGTCGCAGCGTTCTAGGCTCTGTCTTATCAGGATTTCATTCCTGAGAGCTTTATGCCGTGGTGCCCCAATGTTACGCCGCAGCGTTATACTCTCAAGATTGTCAGGGTAAGGAGGTTGTGAGCATGATGTCGCAGCACACCAAGATTCACGCCGTGGCGTGCTAATTCAAAAAAAAAAAAAGAAGAGGGAAATGAATGTAGTGAAACGTTCGTTTCACTGGTGTTGGCTGCTTGCATTAAAAGAGGCTAGGGTTTATGTTATCAACACAAACCCTTGTCAATCCTTCTGGTGGTTCCTCTTTCTCTCTCGCACTTTCTCTCATT
This sequence comes from Ormosia emarginata, assembly GCA_029884605.1. NCBI lineage: Eukaryota > Viridiplantae > Streptophyta > Magnoliopsida > Fabales > Fabaceae > Ormosia > Ormosia emarginata. Next base: position 12,650,279 of record JAQQTP010000063.1, on the reverse strand, counting down.
TTTCCTTTTGGTTTGTTGCATAGTCTTTATTTCTTGCTCCTTTTTTCTCTCCAGGTAACCCATTCTCTCACTTTATCTCCTTTATTTCACACTTTATTTCCTATTAAATCTGATTTTTCCTTCCTTTTGAAGTTTTCTTATGTTAGTTTAAGTGAGCTCTTGTGCGTTGTGGGTTGCTTTTCATTTGTATTCTTTAAGCTTTGCACGCTCAGGGGGTTAGCATTGTCGTGTGCATGTATTCCTTTTTCAGAAAGTTCATGCGTGCTGCGACGTGGTCTTTTGGCATCGCAGCGTCTCTGGGTTATTTTGAATGTCGCGACGCTCAAAGTGAACGCCATAGTGTTGCCTTCTTATTTGCTTAATTCTTACATGCTTTTAATTAGTTCCTCTTTTTGCCTTGGTGGATAAACTTTTTGTTCTTTTTGCCATACTTTATATGTACCACCATGATTTGTTTTCATTTTAAATACTTTGTATTTTTGTTCACATATTTTTTTGTTTTCACTATGGGTCTCTTTTTGACAAAACCAGGTACTCTAATACTGCTACCACCATCCTCCAAAGCGCCAAAAGGGTGACAACAACCAGCACCGCAGGGAACCTTCTTCCCCTACGGAATTTGATAGAAGAAAATTAATTTCATTAGTAGCCCAAGAGAGATATTTCAAACTGGTCTCCAAGCAAGTCATTTTTGAGCAGGGTTTCAGCTTCAAGAAGGCTATTCACCAAGAGCTCGAGCGGATCATTCAACACTACAAATGGAATACATTTGTCAAACAACCAGTGTCTGCCATTCTGCTGATTGTTCGTAAGTTCTATGCGAATGCTGCATTTGTTGACCACCAGTCTTCAAAAGTCACAGTGCGCGGCCGCCAGGTCTCCTTCTCTGTTGAGAACATTACAGCAACCTTGGGCTTATCTGCCCCGGTGGTAATGTGTGAATACACTAGTTTTCTTCAAGTGGGGCCGGAGGAGAGAATTGACCTTAATATTGTCACCGCTCGAATTTGCACCCCTGAGGCATAGCTAGTGATGTGGACTCTCGATGTTCAAGATCAGCGGCCTAGGTACTTCCCCCGTTCATGCTTGACTTTACGGGCCCGCGTGTGGTATCACTTCATTAGCACCCGGATCATCCCTTCTGCTAATATGTCCGAGGTGACTAGAGATCAGGCCATTATGATTTATTCCATTCTTGAGCATAGATCCATTGATATTGCCCTGATCATCCATCAGCAGATTAAGAAGTCAATAAGGGAGTCCAAGAGCCTCTTCTTCCCTTTTCATCCATATGCTTTGTAGTCAACATCAGGTATAGTGGGGCCCTCAAGAGGAACTTGTTGATGTTAAACAGCCTTTTAATGACAGAATACTACAGAGGTTGAAAGAAACTCTAGCCGCGGCGCATGCTAGGCAGCAACGGGCTAGGAGTGCACCCAGGACAGCTCGTACTCCCCCACATGATGGCTTGCGCAGTGAGATTGTGCACAATGAGATTATGCACCTGACTGCCATGGAAGCTTACACTGTGGAGACAATAAAATGGCTAGCGGAGCGCCTACAAGTTTCCACCGATGACTTCCCCATCCCACACCTCCCTCCTCGTAATTATGTTGGGCCGTCACAGCAGCAATAGGATCCAATTGATGGCAAAGATGATGTACCGATGGCTGCTGCTGAGGAGGACGATGATGATGAGGAGGAGACTGCCACTGATTAGGATGATATGTAGTTGTGATGCATACATGGCATTTTTCTATGTTTTGCTCATTTTTCTATCTTTTGTACAGTGAGGACACTGTTTCCCTCAGGTTTAGGGGGTGTCTAGCTGCTTTTGTATAATTTCTTATGTCATACATCTAGTACTGATATTTTGATAGTTAACTTTTATGATTAGTTTTGGTACATAATGTTGCTGTGATTGCCCAATGGTGAATTTGGATGCAAATTTGTCTTAGCTTCTCTATAAATCCATTTATGATCCTAGTTGCATGCTAGAGCAATCTAGATTCTTCTTATGCATGATGAATTTCCCACTTGCATGCTTGTTTAGCTTTGGAAATGATTTGAGTGCTTGTTTAGAGAATGTTTATGGGCTGCACATGTGAATGATTTCTTCTATCTTTGAAATTGTTTTGCAACTCTCTTGAGGAGAAATCCTAGATTGTGTATGACTGAGGAAATGATTAGGGCATTATTTGGACCGATTGAGCCTTTCAAGCTTACCGTTATAGGTTGATATCCATAAGTCCCCTTTGAAGCCTTGTACTTATTTGGCCTTATATGTTTTTCATCACCTTCATTTTCCTAACCCCATGTAACCATTTTAATGCATGTGAAAACATTGCATTCTTTCTTCGACCATCATTGCTTGATGAGTGCATGATATGATATTTCTTGACTTGAGTTCTATGATTAAAGGGTGTAAGTGCTTGTTTCAGTATAGAAGTAATTTGAAGGAACCATGTATGTGAAAGAAATTGGTTAAAGAAAAGAGAAAAAGAATAAGAATAAGAAAAGAAAAGAAAAATTCAAAGTCAGAAATCCAAATGGCAAAACAAATAAAAGAGTGGTTCTGGAGAGTCCAGTTATTTCATTTCTTTTACACACCCTTGTTGTATAACTTAGTGACTCGTGTCTTGAAATCTCATACTCTTTGTTTCTCAATGTTTGTTTGTTATCCTTTCCCCTTTGTTCTTTAACCCCTAACCATGACCTTGCATTACAAGCTAATTAAGTCCCTTTTGATCCTCACTTATGTATGATTTACATTAGTGGAAAGAGAGTTGAATTACAATTTTTTGGATTCTTTGATTCAGTTCCATATGTATGCCCATAAGCTTTTTTGAATGAGTGTAATTTGAATTGATGAAGTCTTGTTTACTTGATGGTGGGAAATCTGTTATGCATGTTAAGAAGCTTTGATTGTCAGCATGAAAAGAATTGTGTATGTGTAAAGCAGAGTGTGAGGCATAAGTGTGACGCCCCCTTTCCTCATTAGAAGGAGGAGGACGCCACAACTTTGTCAATTCAAAAGTTCAACCAATCAAAGCGAAATATGAAACAAACTCAACCTAAGTTATAGTAATTATTAAAACCATAATATTTCATGTAAAATACTCTTTCACTTGCGGATAACAGATCAAACAAGCAGATAGATTATATAACATCATTGATAACCATATATATATATATATATATATATATATATATGTATATATATATATATATATGTATATATATATATATATATATATATATATATATATATATATATATATATATATATATATATATATGTATTATATATACATAAGTGTTCATATCAGCTGGTTCGTATGGATCATATACATATCTGTACTCCCAAAATACTTACAAAAGAAAGGTGCTCTAAATACATATGCGCACTCAAAAATGTACAGATGATTAAGAAAGACTGACTAGCAAAAGACACGACCAGCCCAAGTCCTACATACCTAAACCATAGGGTCCTTAGAGGGATCCTCTTCTGATTCCTCGGAAGAAATGACCAAAGTAAGAGGTATACCCTGACAGATAGGCATCCGCCCAGAGGACACTACACTGTCCTCATGAGGAGTATAGTCGAAGTTACTCCACCATTCCTGAATAGGTATGTTAAACACTAACTGAACAGATACAGAGAAAGACAAAACAAGGGGGTGTTGAAGATCCCCACGAAAAGTCAATGTCAGCTCCCCAGTATAGGTAACCCTCTCATTAGCCAAGTTGACTGACCAAGCGTCTGCCCCACCATGAAAGTACACTCGGACATAACCCAAAGATGGGGTAGTTCCTCTTCAAGTCCTCCTTGGTCTTTAATTGATCAGAACATACAGTAAAATAACATAACACAACTAAGAGGTGAGAAATCCAACATCATTACCAACAGACAGAAATACCATTCAAATACAGAAATCAGCAATATCAAATATCAATACCAAGGATCACGTTAATAATATAACAGTTCAATAAGTCAATCAATGTCAAATAAACCAACATATATGAAATGTAATGAGGGTATGCAGACCCACTATGCATGTACACAATGTATTCAATTCCTACTCCATGGAACTAGACAAATATTTCAGAGAGAATGTTTGGAAGATATGTCTGTATCTCGTCAGCCATAAATCAAGTGCTTTCAATAAAAATCAATATTTGTGCAACAAGGCTTTATACAAGACATTCTATACCAGATCCTGATTGGGGTGAGTGTCTCAGTCCGGATCATCAGTGTATTTGCATTGGTCTGATCCACGGCCCAGGGGAGCTACCAGCTGACCATTGTGGATACCCCACACCCCGACATAGCCAAGGTCAATAAAGACCTATGCTAAGCCCATCGCACCCGCACGAAGGTGTAATTCAACACTTAGGCTCATACAGCCATAACAACAGACCACATGACTTTACAAAGTATGATGAATGCCTCAATGCACACATACACACATAATATCATCAATGTCATGCAATTCATGATCATACACCAAAATTCACAGCTATTATCAATAATTCAAGATTCCACTTACAGGTGCGATAATAACATTTTTATTTCATCTCAACCACATAGCTTCCATTATTGTTTCAATTCTTGCTTCTCTATTCCAATTACCACTCCTCTTTATCATTAATAAAGTTTACTTACTTAAAGTCTTACGGGTCTCAAGGTCTCACTTACACTCATTTCCCTCTAAAAAACATAAGTCATTATGGTTTTATATTAAAGTTCTCATTTCCTTTATTTTTCCATCTTATAAATTCTTAATCAATCTTCTAGTCATTAAATCTTTAAAATTCTACTTTTGATTTAAAATGATTTCATGATTACCCTAAATGGTCGAAACCCTAACACTTTTGGGTTTCCAAAAATTCCTCTTCTTGTATATCTATTTCAACTCTTTTATTTAACTCATTTTTAACCTAAATTCTCTAGATTCCAAGTTACTTTAAAATTTATCCAACATTTCCATCTTTTTCTCCTACTTGGTCGTGAACCCTAAGTTCATGGAATTTAATATTCATCTTCTTAATCCATTGTTTTAATTCCTCACTCAATTCATTTTCCACTTAAACCTATAAGTTCCAATTCATTACCAATTTAGTCATAAGTTCTCCTAATTTTTTTCTTCTTGGCCGTGACCTATACCAAGGTTTCAAGGCTCCAAAATTTTCATCAACTCATCAATCAATTACTTAAGTTCTATTTTATTACAAGGTGTTGTCTTAGTTCACCATTTTAGGCCATGAAGTCGTGAGTCATCCATCCAAATAAGAAGGGATTCCTTGTCTTCCACACATGATTTCAAGCATACAAAATAACATAATTTGGCCAAGCAACATAATAAAATAACATTAATTAACAACATCATACCAGCACATAATTACAAATCATCATGAATCAAGCAATCAAGAAGAGAGATCCACATATGGATCCTCTATTTTCAACACCCAAATTTGTCCCCCACTACCATGAGTGGTTGATGAGAATGTTCTCCCTCTTACCTAAGGGAAAAGCAAGAAAAGAAACTCCTTGAATGCTCCTTGTGATTTTCGGCCAAGACTCACCAAAACCCTAGAAAATCCATCTCAAAATGTTAACATCCAAGGCTTGAAATGGAATAGATCAATGGCCACAAAAGTGACCTTGATCACGAAAACAAGAAGAGAAAGGGAAGAATAAAAAACATTACCTTAAAGCTTCAAGCTTTAATGCTTGAAGGAGATAAAGGTACAAGCTTCTTGGATAGATTCCAACAAGAAAGATGCTTAGAATGTGAAGTAGCTTAAGAAAAGAGGTTGCTTGAAATTTTTGCAATGGTGGAGATGGTAAATGGTGTGGTGGCCGTGAGGTAGGAGAGGAGGAAGAAGAAAGAGAAGAGAGAAAATGGATGGTAGGAAAATGAGAGAGAAAGTGATGAGAGATGAATGAAATTTTTGAAATGAAAAAGTGATATGAATGATGAAGCAAAAATGATATTTTTGCTCTCCTTTTCCCCCTACAAACCGCGGCACCCATGGAGAGAAGAGAGAGGGAAAAGCTTCATGCAAGCTTGGAGGAAATTGCTTGGAAGTTTCCTCCAAAAGGCTTTGGTTGGATTTTCTCAAAAAGTCAACTCGATGGGACATAAAGTACTTTTTTAGATAAGGTGATAGGATTTTCTACTACAAGCTATTATCCAATGGACAATTGTTACAGTTAGCAAAGTCAGTATTTATTGTCTAACAGATAATAGAGCGTACCGAAAAATTTTTAGTTATCAGAACGTTCTGCAATTTTATTTATCAGATAAATTTCAAAAAATATGAAATCTCGTAAACTGTGCCCAACATCGGGTTAAGTAAGATCCCCCATCAACGTTTTCACAGTTCAAGGTTTACCAGCCTCAGGGAAAATATTTCATTTTTCTGACTCTGCTCAGCACGCATGCAAATCGAGAAAAATATTAAAATAATCAAGTATATCAAATAATTCCAGAAAAATTCCTAAAAATTACAAATATTATAAAATGAATATTTATTGTAAAATAAACAATTTTTGGGGTGTAACAATAAGCATTCTTTGAGGCTTTATGCAATCATCACATGCTAGTTTTGAAATAATTAAAATTAGAATCCAATTTTTGTTTCCAGATGCATGTTGACGCATGTTGTGCCAATACAAGTGTAATCATGCTTTGTTTTGCTCGAGGACTAGAAAAAATCCAGGTTTGGGAGTGTGATAACTCCATAAAATGTAGTTATTTGCGCCCCATATTGGTAGTACATTGATCCCTTAGTCCTTGTGCTTAGACATGATTGGAAGATTTTTCCTTCTCTTTGAACTCAAATTCATGTTAATATCTTCCTCTCCAATCTTGCCAAAATCCTGTCTATTCTTTGTTGGATTAAGTAGATTTACACTTGTAATTATTAAGCGACTTCTCTATTGCAGGATGGGCTCTAAACTGATAAAATGAAGGAAGTCAACACCTTGCACTGGAGGAGGAAGCTTAGCATGCATTCCATCTTATCACGCCACGACGCAAGGTTTAGCACGCCGCGCTGTCTCGCTCTCTGCCTGTTGCGCATATTGATCACAGAGGCTAGAGAGCTGCGGCGCAAAGGATGTCACACTGTGGCGCGTGTTTGTTAGCACTGGTTTAACTTAACCACGTAGGCATTCACGCCGCAGCGTAACTATGGTCACGCCACGACACTGGTTCATGGGCTTTGTCTATTTATACTGTTTCATTAGATATTTTGAAGGGAGCTAGGTGGGAGAGAAGACAGAACACAAAGAAGACCTTTTTTTGTCATTTTTTAGGGCTTGTGTAACATGCCAGAAATCATTTATTTTGTGATATATATGATTTTTATAATATTTGTGATTTTTAGGGATTTTTGATAATTTTTCTGATGATTGTGATTATTTTATTATTTTTTCTCGATTTGTGTGGGCATTGAGCGGGACCATAATAATTAAATATTCTGCTGAGGCCAAAAAACCTCGGACTGTGAAAATAGTAATGTGGGATCTTACTAAACCTGAAGCCAGACACAATTTATGAAGTTTTCATTTTTCGAGATTTTATATGATAAATAAAATCCCAATATGCTTTATTATCCATTAGGCAATGGAATACCGATTTTGTAGTAAAGTATTAGTGTACTAGAATGTTCACTTTATGTGACATCATCAAGGTGACATCACTTTAATGACATCACTTTGACTTTTTTAAAAAGTTAAGAATTGGCTTCTTGAAGAAGCTTTGTTTTTGGCTTGTTGAAGAAGCCAATTCCACCAAGCTTCTAGAAGAAGCTTCCTACTCTCTCACTTAGGCAACCCCACAGTTTTGGAGGGGGGAGAATGGCAAAGAGATGGTTATTTTTTTCACTTAAGGCAATTCACTTTTCATTCAAAAGTTTTTTATCACTTTCTCTCTCTACATTTCCTTTCTCTCACTTTTTCTCTCATCTCCATTTTCTCTCTTCACCTCCACGGCCTCACACCATTTTTACACCTCCATGCTTGCAAAAATTCAAGCAACCACATTTCCATACACTATATCACATCCTAAGACCTTTTCTAGTTGGAACCTACCCAAAAAGCTTACATCTTCATCATTCTTCTTCAAGCCCTAACTTGAAGTTCTAAGGTAAAGTTCTTGGTTTTTCTTTTCTTTTATTCTCTTTTTCATTTTTCTTGGTCACCTATGTGATCAAGGACTCCTCTTTCCATGGTTTGAGTGGGGATTTTAAAAGTTTGCTCACCTTAGGGTTCTCTTGAAGGTGGAGGATGAAAATTGCAACAAAGGGATCAAGAGGCTTGCTTTCTTATATTGTCTTCTGTAATACCCTTGTGGGAATGCCACATTTATGATGTAATAAAATAAAATATTACCCAAGTTACAAAACATTTGATACATAATTAATATGAGTTGTAAATTTTTTTCCTTTTTATATACTTATTAGCATTAATTAAAATAACACGGTACATAAAATAAAGCAAACTGTTATCACACACATAATATACATATGATATTGTCTTAGGTTATACAAATAATTTACAACTACAAATACTTAAATAAAGCAGTGAGGAGTTAGTATACTACAAAACATAGATATGCTCAAGTGCACATCAATGACTTCTAACCCTCTGAAGGATCACTCTTAGATGAAACCTCGGGTGATAGAAATCCAGGATGCCTCACAGCTCTACGAACAAGAGTCTGCGCTGTTGACACTATACTGATCTCACTGGGTACACGAAAAAGTCCTCCCCAATGACGCCTTAGATCCAACGGCATCTCCAGATGTAGGTACAAAGTAGTAGTAAAGACTGGCTCAGCATCAAACTCTCCTCACAGGGACACAGTCAGACGTCCCAAGTAGATCACCGATCCTCGATCCTCTAGCAGTCGCTAGGCCTCCGAGCCTCCATGAAACTCTAGTCTCACAAAACCAAGAAATCCCGGCAACGCCATACTCGCCAAATCAGTTCAACGGATATGGATGATTAGATAGTTCGCACTCGTCAAACTGATCACCCGTCTGTTGTTGCTCCTCCTCAGGGTACAAACAATCTAGAGGCCGCTTCTCTTATTCAAACTCTTTATAAACATAAATAATAATACAAAAACAATACATATAGAGAGGTGAGACGATCTACATCATTACCAGCATGACAATTAAGAAAACGATAAAACAACAATTACCACAGTTTGATACAATATGCATACCATAATATCATAAACAATAACATAATTTTAACACCTCGTACATACTATCACAAACAATAATATTAGAATATGTGTCACAAATGCAAATGCATAACGACTCATCCCTACTCCATGGAGCTATACACAGATATCAGAGAGAATGACCCGTAAAGATTTATCAGTACCTCAGGCTGCCCAACCAAACTATTCCACTGTCCAACGTCGTGTGTATAGCCCACAGTCCAACGTCGTGTAGTAGTACACAGTCCAAATACGTCGTGCACTATAGGCATTATACTAAATAGTCTTTACAAGATCTTGATTAAGTATAGTGCATGTCGAGATCACTAGTGTGTTGCTAGTTACCACGGCCCAGAGGAGCGACCAACTGTCCACATGTCGAATACTACGCACACTAATGCCTCCAAGTCCAGTCGATGAACCACACTACGCTTATCACATCGATAACACGATGTAATTCACCTCGTCAATCAATCGTCAATTCCAAACCAATTGACATGACTCCCAATGCATGAATAAGAACAATAAATATCAAAACACCCTTTGTCTCAAAATATTACCATATTTACACAAATGCCTTTAATGGCACTATACCTCATATTTACGCAAATGCCCTCATGGCAATAATCTCAACATGTCTGGGTCCATCACTTTGGCCCTACAGAAAAACTCGCTGTTCCATTCAATCGCGTAGAAATTTTATCGCGTTTTCACAATTTTATCGTTTTTACAAACGTTTTTAAATCGCGTATATATATTTTGTTATTTTTAAAATCGCGTAGCATTTTTAAATCGTTTTCTCATCCGCGTAAGATTTTTAAATCATTTTCTTAACCGTAAAGCTTTAAAATCTCTATTTTAAAACTGCGTAAGCTATTTTTCATACTTTTAAACAACGTAGAATATTTTTCTTATGTTTATAAATATATGATAAAATGTTCTCTTTTATTTGTCTGTTTTTAATAAAATTTTGATAGTATTTTGTCTATAAAATCTATTAAAATTGTGTTCTCTATGTTTTTCCTTTAAAAATTCCTTTGTTTAGTTTATTACTACAAAATACACTTAGAAAATTGTCATTTGTAATTTAAAACTCAAAGGTAATTATTTTTCACAAGCTTAGTTTATTTCTCTTTGATACCATATTTCTAATAAAAATTAGTTTACTTCTTTAAGTCTTAAAAATTCATGACAAATGTATTCTTTTCAAATTAAACATCTAATCTATACTTAGAAAATAAAATTTAGATTGATTACCTATTAAGAAGGCATGTTGGCCGAATTTTACAAAACTTTGGCATTTGATCTTTGGATCTCTTTTCTTCTTCTAATTCATTTTGTAATTCAATAATTTACCTAATTCCATTAAATCCTTCCTTTAGAAAATGATTGAGAACATTTTGGTTCTCTTTTGCTTGTTGAAGCCGAAAGCTCCATGGTTGTGTTCTTTGGAACACTCATGCAAACCTTGCATATTATTCACATCCTAATTAATAATCATGCATATATCAACACATGCAATATATCATAAAGCTTGTAGACATGCATACAAACAATATCAAACACAAATAGAAAAGCTTTTAAACAATCAAACAAGTGAATCCTTATGGATTCTTCACACACATACAATTCATTTTCTCATCACCACACTTGGTTGATGAGATCAAATCTCCCTCTTACCTTTAAGGAAGATAAAACCTTCTACTCCTTCTCCTAGTTGATTTCGTGACTCTCCAAAGAAACCTAAAAGATCTTAAACAAAAATTTAAAGAGTTATAACTATAGGAGAAAAACATAAACCATGGATCAATCATGGCTTAGAACCTTAGAAATCAAGTTAGAAATGAAAAACAAGAATCTTCACCTTGTAGGAAAAATCTCCAAAGAAATTTTCCAAGCTTAAGATGAAGGATTTTGGAAAAACTCTCAACTAGAGATGTTCTTAGAATATGGTTTAGGTTTAAGAAATGTGCTTAGGAAAAATTTTAGAAGAGTGGAGGTAGGGTTTAGTGATGGTGGCCGAATAGCTCCTCAAAGGAGTAATAATGGTGTTTTTTAAGTTTTTGGAAGAAAGAGAAAGGAAAGAATTTTGGGTGATAGCAAAGATGATGAAGATGAAATGAATTTTGGTCTCCTAATGGGTGCATGGCCGTGAGGTAGGGTACCTAAGGAGGTGGCCACTTTAGTTGACTCCAAAGACTCCATCCTAGCCTTAGCTTGCATCAAGGGTTCACATACAAAGGCTTCTCCCCTAAGCTTGCCTCTAATTGGCTTATTCAAGCCTTAGTCACATGTTCTTGAAGGTTCTACCCTAATGCTGATCATAGGATACTAACTAAGTTACTAATCCCATTAAGTTTCTATGCACACTTAATCTAACTTAATTAGAAAAATTAGTTACATTACTAACTACATAGTTTTCTATGCTTGAATCAAATATTCTTGATTACTCTACACTCCACCAAAACTGTATGGCATTTAGAAAATTAACTAGGTTTATTTCCATTTAATTACTTCCTGCACTTCTTAGAATAACCAAATTAGATTTAGGCTAATTTAATAAATTTTCTAGTTACATTACTAATTAATTAGCATTCTTGTAACTAAGCTTCAAGAGCCATTGATTAAATCAATGGTTGATATTAGGTAGAAGCTTCCAAATGATATGATCAAATCTAAGCCATTGGATCTCTTCTCCATGAAATCCTAGCCATTAGATGCATCTTAAAAAATGGAGGGTCAAGATCTTCTCTACATACTTCCTATCCAATGGTCACAAATGATTCTAGCCATTTTGTGAGACCAATCTCCACCATACATTAAATCAACAGTAGATATCCAAAGCCTTCCTTATTAAGCTTATCTTTACAACCATTGATTAGATCAATGGTTGATATTCAAAACTAAACCTTCTCATCCAATGGTGCAAATCAAGTCAAGCCCTCTTTGTTGACTAATTCCTATTGGCTTAAAAATAATTCAAGCCATCAACGTTGACTGCTTTTTCTAAACATAGGTCCCGTAAACCAATTGTGGGTCCCATAGACTTTTCCAGGTCCATGGTCGTTTTATTTGTACTGACTAATAAAATAATATTATAAAAATATAAAATTATTTTATTGTACAGATAAATTCCAAAAATTAAAAGATTGATACACGTATCATTCGGAATTAGGTTTAGTAAGATCTCCCAACTCTGAATAATTAAAATAAGATTTTCCCTAGCCTAAAAATTATTTTTTTTTGACTCGGAGTAAATCACACATAACAGTCAAATACAGTTACGAAACAGTCAAATTAATTTTATAACATACAGAAAAATATAAAACAGTACAATCAGGACAAAACTGTCATTTATCCAAAAGTTAGGGTGTTACATCTTCTATAGGTAAGAAGGAGAATATCCTCATCAATCACTCATGGTGATGAGGGATGAAAATCTTGGGTTGAAAGTGGAGGATCCATGTATGGATCTCTTCACTTTATTGTTTGATTTTAATGATTTGTAACTATGTGTTGGTTTAATGTTATTGTTTATTATGATGCTATTATGTGACATTAATAATTTGTGATATCTATATGCTTCAAAACATGTGATAAAAGACAAGGACTTTGTGTCCCTTTGAGGTGTGGCTCACGGCCTTATGGCCTAGGATGATGATTCAAGATCAAACCTTGAATTAAAAATGAAACTCAAGTAATCACTTGATGAGTTGATGGAAATTTCAGGACCTTGAGGCTTTTGGTGAGGGTCTCGGCCAAGAGGAGGTAAAATGGGAAAAATTATGATTAAATTGGTGGTGAATTGGAATTTAGAAGGTTAGGTTGAGAATGGATTAATTGAGGATTAAAATGATGGAATAAGAAGATGAATATTGGGTCCAATGACCTTAGGGTTCACGTCTATTGAGGTTATCCAGGATAAAAATTTGTATCAAAATGGAGTTTTGGACACTTAAGTGATTAGATATTTAATTAGGAACTCATAAGATGGAAAGAGAAAAGAAAATGTAATTTTACCCTAAACACCAAGAGTGAATCTCGGCCAATTAAGAAAAATGAGTGAAAGTGAGGTTTTGAGAATCATAAGACATTTAATTAAATAAATTGTATAAAGAACAAATAGAAGGACTAATTGAATTTGAGAAACAATAATTAGGAGTATAAGGGAGGTTTTGAGAAACATAAAATGTTCATTTTATTAAAGACAAAGAAAAAAACTTTTTGAAGTAGAGTGATAAGGATTAGGTGAAGAATAGGAGGATATATTCCCTGGTGAAGCTCAACAAAAGTGTTGAAGTTAGGGTGTAATTCTTACATGAACTTTGAAGGTTCAACGTTTATTTTAAAATGGCAATAGAAGTGTTCCTCGATTGAAAAACAATAATAAAACCTTATGAGATAATGGTATGTCCAAAATTGAAAATGAATGATAATTTTGTTATTAGGCCCACGAGTGGGACCCAGAATTATTGATGACTATTGTGGCCAATGATGGCTTATGATCATGAATTGCATGACATTGATAATTATGTATGTATGTGTGCATTGAGGCATTCATCATACTTTGTGAAAGTCCGATGGACTATTGTTTAAGGTTGTATGAGCCTAGGAGATGAATTACACCTTAATGCGGGCGTGATGGGCCTAGTGTAGGTCATTTGTTGACCTTGGGGGCATCAGAGTGAGGGTTTTCCATAATGGTCAGTTGGTAGCTCCACTGCGCCATGGATCAGACCGATGCCACACACTAACAATCCAGACCGAGATACTCATCCCAGTCATGACCTGGCGTAGACTGTCTCATATTAAGCCTAATGTATACATTAAGAAAATTATGATTTTTAGCACTTGGGCCAAGGCTACCTAGATACAAACATGTTGTTCTGGATCATTCTCTCTGAAATATTTGTCTAGCTCCATAGAGTAGGAAATTGGTATATTGCGTACATTTGCATAGTCGGTCTGCATATCATTATGACATTTCATACTTATTTAATTATCTGATATTTGATGAAATGATTATCTATTGAATTATCTCTTGAATGATGTATTAACTTGATGATTGACTAATAGTATTATTTTGCCTATTGATAATCATGTTTATTGCTTGCTGTATTTGGATGGTATTTCTATCTGTATTGTCTCCATGTTTCCATGATGGAATTGATTGTAGGAGTTCTCACCTCTTTATTGTGTCATTTTGTTTTATACTTATACTTGATAAAAGATCATGAGGAAGAAGAGGAGGGACCACACCCTCATTGTTTGGGCTAATTTATGATATTCCCTATGGCGTCGGGATGAGAATTCTTAGGTTACGTACGGGTGCAACTTCATGAGGGCATTGATCCCTGGCGCATCGACTGGGACACCGAGTGCCTTACTTATCGAGGGGAGGTGACTTTGATAAGGCGTAGTGCCCATCTTGGGGTTACTACTCTCACCCTCAATGCTTTTGCGCATATGGAATTCTCTATGCCCATTAGAGAACTGTGGGGTAATCGGCATCGTACCGCTATAGAGGATTCTGTGGAGTCGACTGTGCAGACTCTCGTTCATCGTGACTTGCCCCGACAGGGGGACCTGCCTACGTTGGTTCCCGAGGAAGATCAAGTGGGGGACCCTACCTTCCAGGTGTTTGGGTAGGCCAGGTCAATTCTTCATATGGTAGTGCATATGTTTTCTTTTATCGGGTATGTAAACATTATGTTTGTGATAATAGTACCTTATGTTAAGAATATATATATATACATATATATACATATATATATATATATATATATATATATATATACATATATATATACATATGGAATGTATTTTTACTTCAGTGGTTGTAATATTGGGAGTTGTGTACTGACTATATTTCATTCGAGGATCATATTTTATATCTATGCATAATGGAACATTTTTGGAAATCTGTTGTTGTCCTGTAGCATGCCTGAATTTAGTAACTGTGGTGTAATGACAATTATGTTACGGTTGTTTAAATTTTAAGGGTGTTACAGCTTGGACGAGATTTAGAAAGGAAACCATCATCATCCAAGAAGGATCAAGCCTTCCAAGATCTCATTATAAAGTTTTCCCTCTTTTCTCTTTATCCTCTCTTTCTCTAGGCTATGGGTAGGAAATCTCTCTTGAGATTTTCAGATTCCATGGGTAGCTAGGTTGTTTTTAGGGATTGCTTTGGATCCTTCTATGTACATTGGTGACTTTGTAACCTTTTAAGTTTATAATGATGTTTAGTTTTGTTCATCTATATTTCTCTTAATGCCCATAGATATTTGACCATCATTTATTGTGATTTGATAAAATCTTTTGAACTAGACATAAAATCTAGATTTTAGATCATGGATGTGGATGATGCATGTTTAATTTCATTCTAATGGTAGGGTAAATTAATTTGTTAATAGGATAGACATATACCTATTGGCCATGCATAGCATTTGTTAAGAATCAACCTTAATGCTTGTGTTTTCTAGTTCTCATGGACACAGAGTGAGCTAGGTGAATAACATAGGGTTAAATGACCTAGACATAGGCTTCTAGCTAATGAAGTTTCTTAAGCTAACAAAACTAGTCATCATGGTTGCTTAAAATGGTTGCAAGTTACCAAGTAATTTAGTTGGTGAAGAAGGAGTCCCTACATTCTCATTACTATCTTTTTCTCCCGGTTTATTGTCTTTTAGCCCTAATTTTGACTACACACATTTTTCTCAATTTGTATATGCTTGAATAGAATTCATTAAGCTATTGGTTAATAATTGGCATTTGATATTATCCATTATCCCTGTGGAGATGATCTTTCTTATTATTATATTACTTTCGCAACCCATACACTTACGGTACACAAAAGGTCATAACAAGCATTTCCTTGCTTCCTTGCTGATGCGGCCAAGGACTGGCTATATTACCTTTCATCAGGTTCTGTAATGTGTTAGAGTGACATGAAGAAGTTATTCTTAGAGAGATTCTTCCCTGAATCAAGAGTTGCCGCCATTAGAAAAGACATCTGTGGCATAAGACAAATGACAGGAGAGACCTTGCATGAATATTGGGAGAGATTCAAGAAGTTGTGCTCGAGCTGTCCCCACCACTAGATCAGTGATCAGCTCTTGATTCAATATTTCTATGAGGGCTTGCTAGCAATGGACAAAAGCATGGTGGATGCTGCCTTTAGAGGAGCCTTAGTAGACAAGACCCCTACTGCAACAAGAGATTCGATAGCAAACATGGCAGCAAACACCCAATACTTTGGCACACGAATCATTACCTTGACCAGAGGACTTAATGAGGTTCAATTGTCTCATGTTGACCAACAGAGAATGGAACACAAACTTGATGAATTGACTTCTTTGGAGAGACAGTTAGCAATAGGATAGCTACCACCTATGCAAATGGTTGTAACTGTGTGTATATTTGCTCTTGTCCATCTCATCCTACAGATGCTTGCCCTACACTTCAGGATGGTGGATCTATTTTTCCAACTTACTCTGTTGCAGCAGCTAATGTTTTTCCTAATAAACCTCAGTTCCAACAGCAACAACAGAGATATGATCCATTCTCTAACGTATACAACGTTGACTGGAGAGACCATCCGAATCTGAGATATGACAATGCAGCATCACAGTAGCATATATAGCAACCATTGCAATACTAGCAGCCATTCTATCAATCAAGTAGGCAATTACAGTAACCTATGTAGCAGCAACCAAGTCTAGCAGCCACAAAATCTGAGCCTTCCTTTGAGGACTTGATGAAACAGATGGCCACAAACAACATTCAGTTCCAGCATAATATTAATGCCACCATTCAGAATCCATAAACTCAGATTGGACAATTGGCAACCACTGTGAGTGAGCTGAAAAGTCAATGGTTGAGCTAACTTCCTTCCCAAACAACTACCAATCCGAATGTAAGTGCCATTATGTTGAGGTCTGGCAAGTCTGTAAAAGCACTAACTGAACCTCAACCTGCAAGCAAGCAACAACCAATAGAGAAATCAGTTTCTGTAGGTAAGAATAAATTAGCAGTTGTTGATAAGCCACAGTAGCCTACCATAGCTCTTCCCTTCTCACAGAGAGCCCTTCAAACCAGAAAGATAGATGAGGCTGAGAAGGATAGAGAGCTTCTTGAGACCTTTAGGAAAGTGGAAGTCAATATTCCATTGCTGGATGTGATCAAACAAATCCCAAAATATGCCAAGTTTCTTAAGGAATTATGCACTCAAAGGAGGAGGCTGAAGGGTAATGAGAGAATCAATATGAGCCAAAATGTTTCAGCCCTCATTCAGCCTATGCCTCAGAAATGCAAGGATCCAAGGACTTTTACAATTCCATGTGTTATAGACAATTACAAATTTAAGCATGCCATGTTAGATTTAGATGCTTCTAATAATGTAATGCATATGTCTGTTTTTAATTCTCTTAGACTTGACCCTTTGTATTCTATAGGTGTTGTGATTCAGTTGGCTAATAGAAGCACTGCGCATCCAGTCGAGTTGATTAAAGATGTGTTGGTAAAGGTTGATGAACTGATTTTTCTTGTAGATTTTTATATTTTAGAGATAG
This sequence comes from Ormosia emarginata, assembly GCA_029884605.1. Classification (NCBI taxonomy): domain Eukaryota; kingdom Viridiplantae; phylum Streptophyta; class Magnoliopsida; order Fabales; family Fabaceae; genus Ormosia; species Ormosia emarginata. The sequence continues at coordinate 12,632,467 of JAQQTP010000063.1, read as the reverse complement.
AAGGGGAGTCACTATCCAACAAGGCCCACTCATTTTAGGAAGGCCATTCCTTAAAATAGCAAGGACCAAAATAGATGTGCATGCAGGAACTCTATCCACGGAGTTTGGAGACTTAATTGCTCAATTTAACATTTTTAATGCTATGAAGCATCCCATAGAAGGGCATTTTGTTTTTCATATTAATATACTTGCTGATTTAGTTGAGTTTGAGGAAACTTCTGATGAGTTGTGTGATGAATTTCCTGATTTTATTGGTTTTAATAATTCTATCAATTGCCACTCATGTACTAATTGTGGTGGTGATATGATATATGCTATTTGTGCTGAAATTTCTATATTCCTACGAGCTGATGATTTTGTTTACGCAATGACTAATCATAATAGTTCTATCAACAATGTTTTTGATGCAGTTGTAGACTCTGACACACATGGGGATATGGCGTTAAAGGCCATTGAAGAATTTTCAGATAAGGGAAAAGAGCACCAGATGGCAGTCACCACTGCAGTGGATTTTGTTTTTGGGCCATGGTCCAATATAAATAAGGAAAATGAAGTTGATGATGTAAACACATTGCATTCTAGTGGTGAATCCAAGAAAATTAAAGAAGGTCAATGGGACCTTGGTGGATACTCTCATGATGCTTCAATCATAAGTTGGTCATTCCACTTCAAGCAATAGGACCCTGGTGGAAGCCTCTCCACTTGATAAGGATGTTTCTTTCCCCTCTCTTTTATTTTGCTTATCTCATATTTGTTGATGCTATTGATGCTTTGCTAATGATTTTTGAGCTTTACATTGAGGGCAATGCAAAATTTAAGTACGAGGGAGAGATTTTAGCATTCTATTTTTGTTGTTTTTGTTATTTCTTCTATTTTTAAATTTTGTCTTCTTCTAAAAAAAATGTGGTTCTATTTTTAATTGTTTTCCAATGATGTTTTGAAGTTTGTGAAATTTAAGACTTTGAGACAATTAAAATTCAAGGTTCCATAGCATGATTGAATGAATTTTCTTCCTTCTTGAATTTGACATGCTTGGTGGTGGATGTTGAATATATGGATTGAGTTTGATAGATGCATACCTTGTGAGATTTTGAGCCTACTGGTGGATTTAACATTATAATATTCTCTTCTTTCTTGTGTGATTTTCACTCATGTTAATTTATCACTCTAAAACTTGCTTTGATTCTTTTTTAGGCTACATTTCACTTGCATGCATGAACATGATTGAGGTCTTCTTTCTTAATTAACTACCTTGGCCAAATAGCTAACCTTGCATCATTTTCCTTTGATTATCCCCCTTGAGCCTATTTGCATATTCTTTGTCTTAGCTCATTATATGCCTTTATGAAAAACCATGTTTTTACCTTACCTTAGGGAATGGGAGAGTATTGGTTCATTTTCATTTAAGGAGCTCTTTTGCTTGTGGGCAATTAATATTTCAAGTGTAGGGGTTATGCAAATTGATGTGTAATATGCAAGGTGATTGTAAAAAAAATTATGAAAAAAAATAAAAAAAAATAAGAAAATGAAGAGAAAAAGAATAAATGCAATAAAGGTTATGAAAGAAAATGAATATGTAAGAGAATATGCATAATATGGAATTGGGGATAAAATTTCATGCTTGTTACTTGTCATTTGAGTTCCTCCCATTGCTTTTTTATTCTCTTAGGTGTTTAACTTGTTACATCCATATTGTTTCCTTCCATTACCTTGACCCCATTATAACCTTAAATAAAGTCCTCTTGATTTTTGTGTGCATATGTTTGGTAGTGGTGAAGTAGAAGATAACAAGCTTATGGTAGTACAATTTTCATGGGTTGAATTGACTGAAATACTTACCTTGCAAACATTTGAGGGATTAAGAGTGCATCTTATGAGGATCTATCATTCTTGATTCATGCTTTTCAATTTGAAGCTACCTTGCTTGTTGGTTTGAGATATGAAGAAATGTTAACTCATGAATGTTATGTTCCCTTGAACCTTTTCTTGTTCTTCTTGCTTGTAAACTTTTGCATTCTTGAATGTCATTGGAATTAGAGTCTTTTTGTTGATCCTTTGCGCCCTTGTTTTGGTCTTTTGTGTTTTGCCCAAGAGTGCAAAAAGTTAAGTGTGGAAGAATTTGATAATCACATATTTTATACATTAATAAACCCTTATGTTTAGTCGTTTACACTTTTCATATTCTTAATTCATTGAGCTTGGTCATGTTTTGTGAGTTTACGCTCAAATTGGGCCTAATTGATTTTTCCCAGCATTAATGAGTCTTGACACTGTTTTTGTATTTCGGCCATAAATTAAGTTTTAGATATATGATCATTATGAATTTTACCTTGTAGAAAAGCTAAGAGGAAGCTCTACAACTTTGATGAGAGCACGAAGTCTCAATCGGATGTCTAGTTGACCTAATTGGGCCTAAAAGTCAGAATACGAGTTTAGAGACCCTTTGATGTTGTTTTGTCTATAACTTGAGTTGTAGACCTTCAAATTGCATAGGGTTTGGGCCCAATTGCTCATAACTTACCCAAATTTGTAATTAATGGGTTTTTAATTATGTGAATACAAAATAGGGAGTAGTTTAGGGGGTTGGAAGGCAGAAAACTGAGGCACCTCATTTCTACACACACTTCTCACCTTTCATTCTACACTTTTCATCTTCTCTCTAGATCTTTCTTCTCTCCCTTTTCTCTAGTTTTTCTCTTCTTTTTCTGAGTTCTTCCTTTCTAATCGAGGGGTAGAGCCTTTAATCAATCCAAGGGATTGACATTCTTAATGCTTAATCTTGAGATTCTGTTTTAATTGTTATACATTCATTTATCAATCAAATTCCTCTTCTTCTTCTTCTCTTGTTTAAATTCTTGAGATTCTGATTTAATGCTTAAATTCTGATTTAATCAAATTCCTCTTCTTCCACTAATTTAATGCTTAATTGCCAAGAGATGAATTCATAGGTTAAACAATGCATCAAAGGTGTTTGATGAAATGTTTAACTTGGTTGGATCTTGGTTTTTAAGTTGATTTAGGTTTTGGATGAATGCTTAATTTGTCTAACCTTAATTAATTGAATTTTGGAAGCATTTCTAGTAGAAGATATGTGGATCATTGAGAGACTTCTTGATGTGATCTAAGACTAAGGATTCAGTTGATAATTGAATAGATCTATAAAAATCAAGGATGGATTAAAATCAAGATTGGTTAATTCTCTTAGATTGATTGCTTCTTAATTTTGTTTTCTCTTTTTTAATTGCTTTCTATTTTTGTTGTTAATTTCGCAAACTATTTCCCCCCTATTTATTAACCTCTTAATCTGACTTCATAATTAGAGTGATCTACGGGTTCAACCCGGTGTTACCTTATACTGCAAGTAGTTTTGGTAATTCAGTTATAATTTGATTTAAATTTGGTAAACTCAGCAGTTATCAGTAGGCAACTTCAATTTCAGTAGGTGTGAATTGGGAATTAGATAGAATGAAGGAAAATTGAGGATGTGTATTGATTTGATCAAAGTAGCTCCCCAAATTCTTTAATTTCTTGTCAAATCCTTCAATGGACATAAGCACCTACAAAAAGTCAAAAAGAAATAATTAAAGGATGTAAAAACTGGAACAAAAACAGAATGAAAAATAGGAAACAAATTAATAACGTAATTGGAAAATTAGTTCCCCAGCAATGGCACCAAAATTTGATGTCCTCTAGATTGTAATTAAAAATTAAGATCAAAATCAATTTTCAAGTTCCACCAAAAATATAAAAACCTTGCAACCTGTTGTAGTTAGCTAAGGTCGATCCACAGAGAACTAATTCAATTGACACTATAAACCAATTCCTAATTTAAACTCTAAAAATAAAAAACAGTAAAAAGGGGGTTTGTTTGTTAAAACTATAAGAAGGAATTAAATTGAAAACAACAATAATAAATATGATTTGAATTACCAATTAAGAGATATTGGTTAAGAGATGGTATCTACCACTAGATTTGTATGATTATGCTAACTTACATATCCTTTATACCAACTTGATCAGTTATTATGTTCTCATGCGATTGTGAGATTAATTCTCTATTTTTCTTAAGTTTTGGTTAATTTAGCAACCGCTCAAATCAAGCCCTAATCATTAGTTAATTGTAAAGCAACCGCTCTTACACCTAATTAATTATTACATTAAGATTCAGAAAACCAATCACACTAAGGTCCAATCATACAATGGAATTGAATTACTCAGACCATATGTTTCACTAGTCAAACCACTATAAACAAGCATAGCAATCCTAGTTTTACTACTTTCGAAAATAGTGAAGAGTATAAAAACCTTTATACTAAATTAAGAGCAGAAACATAAGAATAAGAACATAAATGTATTCAATATAAAGAAATATGAAAGATTCATATAATCAAAGCTAGGGTTTCATCTTCCCTTAACGAAATAAGAAATTTAGCCACACATGGAAAATTCAAATTCAAAAGAAAAACTAAAGAAAGTCATCATCAAGAACACAAGTGCAAAAGAAAATTGAAAATCAAACTGGTTTCCAATGACCGAGGTTGGTTGATCTCCAACAATTCGAACCCGAATCTCCAATCTTTGATCGAACCTCCCTCTCTCAGTTCCTTGGCAGCTTGCAGTCCAGAAGTGTCTCTTTTAGAACCCTAAGTAGTCCTATTTATACCTTTGGATACTTCGATCCTTATTAAAATTCGATATTGATTTCCTCATTCGTAAACACAGGCCGTGTCTGATGACATGCCCCCTCCCCCCTGTGTTTGAAGGCAGAGAGGAACATGGCCTACCCTGTGTTTGAGGACACAGGCCATGTCCTAAGGTACGCTTAGAACTGGATCCAACTTATGATACCAGAGAAGGACACGGCCCCCCTGGTGTCTGGTGACACGGACCGTGTCACTTAATTTCTTTATATTCATCCCTAATTCTTCATGGATACTTCTCTCTCTTTGCTTCTAGGGGGAATATTGATCTCTTTGAATCTTTGGCTCTCTCCTAAAGTGGATAGTAAGCTTGGTTTGAAGCTAATGGACTCAAACACTCAAAGATCTCATGAAAAACACAATGCAATTATGAGTGCTTATAAACACACTTAAGCATAGTTTCACGATAAAGCTCCAATTAAGCGTCATATCTAGAAACTTAGCTAAAGGCTAACAATTAAGCACATATGAAGTCCAATGAGAGCAAACATCAGGCATTCAAGATATAGAAATAATCGACAGATCAAGAATTCAAAGAATTCTCAGTAGTTTTATAAAAACGTGACGTCATAATATTTCCAGTTGGTTCAGGAAAAAAACACATCCTTTGTTTAAAACTCAACATAAGTAAATATATACAAGTTAGAGAGGTGGCAAACTGTCAAAGTTGGTCCTCTCTCTTCTAAAACAGAGGTTCAATTATTATCTTTTATTAAAATCATTTGCGCAATCCAACTAATCATACAGTTTCAATTTTAGTTCTTTATTACAATTAATTCAAGTATTAGCACTAAGTACATCATATGTAATCATCTTTCATAATAAAAAAAAAAGATAATAATAATCCATGTCAATTATCGTACCTCAACATAATCACTATGTTGCATTCTTTCAAAATATTCTCAAATTAGGCATCAACTTTGGTCATCATTAATTTAAATATAAAAATAAGACAATTGCCTATACAATTTTCTTTTTATATAATGAATTATGATGTATAATTATGTCTAAGGAATACCCTAAAGTATGCTTATGCAATGTTATTAAAAATTTGATTTTTGGAAAACACATGTTACTTGCATATTTCTAAGAATCCCTCTCTTCCAGGAAAAACCTTTGTTTCAGAAAGTCTTTTTGATCTTTGTATATCCTCAAGTAGGTAGGGATAGGAAAACCTTTGTTCCGTGTCCACGTTGCACTACCTTGATATGAGTGTTAACAGTGAGGTTACCTTTTACCACTCTTCATACCATATTGATATTTTTCTCTCTAAGTAGTAGGGTATCAACCACTTAACACTACTTAGTATGAGTAGGCTACTTGCCTCACATCCCTTAATACCCGAAACCCTGGCACTAAGAGCTCCTTTTGCTCAAGCCATAGGGTCAGTCATACAAGGAAATAGAAAATAAAAAGTTTGAAAATAAAATATGCAAAAGTATTTTATTTAAGGAAAACTCATGATATTTACATATTTCCAAGACAATCTTCGTTCCTTGTATTTCCTTTGGGTACTATGAGGTACTAGGTAAGCCTTTGTTCCCTGACCTCCTTCATAAAGTAGTAGGAAACCCTTTGTTCCTTAACTTCCCTTAATATCATAATCCTGACATTATGAGTACCTTTGGCTTAAGTCAAATACATAGAAATAGCAAACATCAAGTTTGAAAACTAAAACTTGTAAGAATATTTTAAAACCTTTCATTCATTTACTTTTCACATAACCTTGCTTTTTTTTTTGCATAAAGAGGCATAACCTTAATCATCAAGTTTTTCATTCATATAGTTCATAGTATATAACCTTATTTTATCCTTTCATTTTTTATTTAAGTAGAGAGAGAGAGTAACTCACTCAACCTCAATCTACCCTAATCTTTACATTTTTATACCTCTCAATACCATGCTTGTCAACCTTATATATTAACATGCATATATCGTTATGCTTCTCAACATCATTCACATCCAAGCTCATTCCAAAACCAATATTTCCAAGCATCAGTTTAACCCCAAATCAAATATAATCAAAGAGTATCATAGTCTCAAATATGTACAACAACAAGTGTATAGTTCCACTTCATTCATCATGTTCTATGGGTTCACAATACACTTTTATTCAAGTACACTATAACTATATTAATCAATTACACATCATTTCATTAATCAACTTGATTATCAAACGGATATAAAAATATGGTAAATCTCATAATTTAACCAAAACCCTTTCCTCTATGTACGGCCGTAACATACACGATTCAATCATGTTCCTTATTTTAATACACTTGACCATGACCACCATTTAGTCCATATCTCACAATTTCAATCAAAACCTAACTTCAATGCATAACAAAAATGCACTTAAATTAAAGGCATAAAATAATAATATTCAACTTTGTGTTTCAATCACATTTCAAATCATAATAACATGCACAAATATGCAAAAATTTTGGTCTCAAAGGGTAGCATTCTGCCAAGACTTTCAAGCCTAAATCAAGCAACATTTTCATGCATAAACACTTTAAAATTTTGGCCATAAAAGAGTATCATTCTTCCATAACATTTCATCAACATTTAAGTCACAATTTCAAGCATATAAACAATTAGAATCCTGGTTACAAAACAGGGCAGCAAACTTGTAACACCCTAACTTTTGGAGAAATGACTGTTTTGTCCTGATTGTACTGTTTTATGTTTTTCTGTATGCTATAAAATTTATTTGACTGTTTCGTGTTCATATTTGAGTGTTTTGTGTGATTTACTCTGAGTCAGGAAAATAATAGTTTTCAGGCCAGGAAAATCTTATTTTAATTATTCGGAGTTGGGGGATCTTACTAAACCTAATTCTGAGTGATATGGTTGTTAATCTTTTAATTTTTAGGATTTAACTGTACAATAAAATAATTTTATATTATTATAATATTATTTTATTTGACAGTACCTACTGTCTCAAAAATAGTAGAAATTTGCTCCAAAATAACCATGGACCCAGAAAAGTCTGTGGGACCCGCGTTTAATGAAGCAGTCAACATTTTTGGCTAGACTAAATTCTAAGCCAATAAGAACAAGTCAACGATGTAGGCTTGAAATTTCTAGACCAATAGAAAACAAGTCCACAAAAGTGGTTAGACTTGTTGGAATCAAACTAGAAGGTTTAACCAAGTTAGCTTAAAACCTAACTAAGTTAACATAGAAGGCTTATGTAGTAACTAAGTGAAGTAACCTAGTTAGCTACCTAGTTAAGTTCTAGTTAGACAATGATCTCAAAATGCTAAGACTAACTTAGTTAACCTAAGTAACTAAATAAATTAATCAAATGCACCTAAATGTAACTAGAAGACCAAATGGATCACAAACTTGGTTTACTCTCCATTAGGGCAATTCGACCAAGAGCTTTCAAGAAGCTTCAAGAAGAGCTTAGTCACTTAGCGACTAGGTTTTCATGCACCAATGAGAAACAAGCTTGGAGGCCAAGCTTTGATATCAACCTTTGATCAAATCTAAGGCTATTAGGTGATAGGAGAAGTCAAACAAGGAGGCCACCTCCTTAATGAGTCCTACAGCCATGCATAGGAGGAAGGAGAGTCATTTGATCATTATTCATCTTCAACATTTACCAAAAGCAAGAAACCAAGAGAAAACTCCATACCTTTCTCCTTTGAAGACCATTCGGCCAACACCCCCAAATCACCCTTCCAACCTTCAAAAATTTCATCTAACCTACTTTCTCAAATCTAAACACCATTCTAAGAACATCTCTAGTTGAGTGTTCTTCCAAAATCATTCATCTTAAGCTTGGAAAATTACTTTGGAGATTTTTCCTATAAGGTGAAATTCCTTGTTTTTCATTTCAAACTTCATTTCTAAGGTTCTAAGCCATGATTGATCCATGGTTTGTATTTTTCTCCTATAGTTGTAATTCTTTAAAATTGTTTAAGGTTGCTAGGATTTCTTTGGAGGAAGTCATGAAATCAACTAGGAGAAGGAGTAGAGGGTTTTATCTTCCTTCAAGGTAAGAGGTGTAACACCCATTTTAGGAGAGGGAACGTCACATTATTAAACATAAATGAAAATGTGGAAAAATAAAATTTTTCTAAATTAAGACCTAGTTCATTTAATTTAAAGTTAACTTGTTCGATGCTTTAATACGTGAGTAAAATGACAGTATATATATATATATTTTTGTTAATTAATAAATAAAACTAAGTGACGAAGCTGGAATAGCAGTAAAGAGTAAGACAGGAAACTAAACTCATATCTGAATTATACGCATATATATATATATATATATATTGAATATCAACTGTACTTTAGATACAAGCCTGGAAATTTCCAAAAAGAAAAACTATACCTGCCTATGGATTTTACATACACATCCCCCAGAATATCAAAATATACAGCTCACCAAAAATAATACATCAGGCCCCCAAAATAAAACCCTGACAGCCATCAGCAGCTACCAGAAAAATCAGTCCCTCAGAGGAGGAGGGACCGTATCCGGGTCCTCAGCAGGACCCTCCTCGTCCGAGGAAACCTCCATCTGGACCACAGAGCCACGGGCAGGAGCCCGAGTGGTGGAATCGAAAGAGTCCTCCTGCGGGGTGTAGTAACGATCACCCCACATCTCATGGATAGGCAAGTAGAACTCCAGTCGCAGGCTGACATAGCAGGTGAGAATAGGCATCTCATGACGTCTCCAGGCTAGACAAATCGACACGACCCCCAGGTAGACGTAGCGATCGGAACTCAAGTTGATATGCCAACACTCCGGCCCTCCAAGGAAGGTCTGACGCACATCGCCTAGAAATCCGTGCATACGTGCCTCCATCGTCTCCAGTAGATGCTAGTCTTGATCAGGCCAGAAGCTGGGGAATTCAGGGGCTTCAACCTCCTTGCCGTCGTCTTCGGTAGATACTGTATACACACAAGCAGCAAATAATAGGAATACGAGAAATAGGTAAGACATCCTACCATCATTACCAATAATAGCAGCCAGAAACCAAACGGCACAACGCGCCCAAATAGCAATTCAAAATAGCATTTCCAATTAATAAATAGTAGATCCAACAGTAAGCAAATAAACAATTCCAGGTAGATGTTCATTACAGTAGTGATCAGACAATTCACAGTTACAGGAAATAATGATTTACAATGACAGATTATTTCATGATGCACATGCATGCTTTCCCAAATTCCTACTCCATGGAGCTAGACACAAACAGTCGGAGAGAAAGATCAGGGGACATGTCTGTAACTCGGCTGTCGCGGTCAAAGTGCTAAAATCAATAATTCTCACGTGCACATCCAGGCATTGTACAAACATTCCACGCTCGATCACGATATAGGACAGTGTCACGGTCTGGATCGTCAGTGCATTTGCATCGGTTTGCCCTACGGGTAGGAGAGCTACCAACTGCCCATTGTGGAGGACCTGCACCCCGACGCCCCCAAGGTCAAACACGACCTACACTAGTCTACTCGCATCCGCACTAAGGTGTGTTCAATCTCCTAGGCAACTTGGCCTTACAACAGTCCACAGGACATTCACGATGCATAAGACCCTATGCATGAACATGTATGATTCACAATTTCATACCATTCCATAATATGCCACAATTGGCCAAGAGAGCATCAATACATAAATGGTCACTCACATAGACCCACAATGTCATAATATTGAAATCAAATAAGGTAATACATTTCTAAAGTCCATTATGCATTCTTATTCAAGATTTGTCATTCCTACAAGGATCCGTCACTGAGTAAGTCCTCAAAATCAATTAAGTTTTTCTAAAGCAATCTATGCTCATACACTTAGAAGATTATTCTAAGGTCTCAAGATCTCACACTCTCTTGTTCTTGCTCTTGAAAAATTCCTCAAGCTTCATGACAAGTTCATTTCTTGGTTCTTTAAAATTTATGAATCTCCGATTTTATTTCATTCTTACAAATTTACTAATTTACTAATTTACTAATCTATTATCTATGTTTTAACCATTTAACTTTTCCAATCTCCAAGATTACCAAAATTTACATATTTAAGTCCCAATTTGCCCTAGAGGCCGTGGCCTCCCTAAAGGGTTCAATCCTCAATTTTTCCATTCCATTGATTTTATACTACACACTTGATTAATTTAACCATTCACTTGTTAAAACTTGTTCACAAAGAACACATCCATTTAACCCTCAAAACCATGGCCACCCAAGAGCCATTCCAAATTTATTTTCTTCCATTTCAATCCATCCAATCCAATCCAATATATTAATATACACAATCAATCCAATCAAGGTCATGAACTCCATAAAAATCAACATATAAGCATACTAATCACAAAGTCAAAGGATAACCCTCATTAGGGTTTTTCCACAAACAACACAATCAAGGTTCCTAAATGCTAATAGAGGTTGAGGAGGAGTGTCTTCCTCTTACCTAAGTGTAGAAATCAAGAGAAACCCCAAGAAATCTCCTTGTAATTTCGGATTGTATCTCCAAGAAACCCTAGAAATTTTGACTTGATTAGAATAGCATATGGACATGAAAAATGGAGTGTAGATGGTCATTTGAACATTATTGAAACCGAAAATGAAGAGAAGAGAAGAAGAGTCTTGAAGCTTACCCAAAAACCCTAACCTTGAAGCTTGAAGAAAGTGATGAAGATGGTAGAATTTCAAGATGCTCCAAGCAAGAAAGATGTTTAGGAGGGGGAGAGGATTAAGAAAATGTGGTTAGAAGAAAATTTTGTGAAGATCGAGGGTGAGGAAGAGGGCTGGCCATAGCTCTCATGTAGAGAGAAGGAGGAGAAATGTTTTGTGAAGAAGGAAGAAGAAAAGAAGAGAGAGAAAGTGTTTTAGGTTAAAATGAATTTTGGGTGGTAAAATGAATTAATGAAAGCAAACAAATTTCCTTCCCTTTGTTTTGGGCATGCCGAGTTTGAGGAGAGAGAGAGAGAGAGAGTTTTGGCTTCCTTGGAAGTTAAGGGCCATTTGGTCATTATTTGGTCAAAGCTTCTCAAAGAAGCTTTGATTATTTTACATTAAATTTGAATTAAAGTGAATTGATTAGACATAAAGTAGATTTCATTAGGATAATAAGATAGAATTTTTATTACATTTTATTATCCAATGGATAATAGTTACAGTTGACAGAAGTCAGTATTTAATTAATCTGACAGATAAATTTTGCGCAGTATTATTTTACTTTATCTATTAAAATTTCTAGAAAGACGTGAAATGCAACATCCCAAAAATTTATAATTTTAGAATAAATGATCAGTTTACAATATTTGGGATTTTTAGGAATTTTTCTGGATTTTTCAGAGAACGCAGAATATTTTAATATTATTCCTCATTTTGCGTGCGTATTGAGCAGAGTCGGGAAAATGAAATATTTTTCCCGAGAACCTTGGACTATGGAAACGTCGATGGGGGATCTTACTAAACTCGAGGCCGAACACAGTCTACAAGGTTTCACGTCCTTCGAGAACTTTTAACAGATGGAATAATAAAACAATGCGAAGAATTGATCAGTCAGATTTGTTAATGCTGACTTCTGCCAACTATAACTATTGTCCAATAAATAATAATATGTAATAAAAATCTTATCACACTATTCTAAAATCTACCTTGTGTCAAGCTCCTTTAACCTTATTTTCAAAATAGAAGTTAAATTAATTCAAAAACTCATTTGGGAAGCTTCCAGGAAATTTCCTCCCATTTCCCATTTCTCTCTCTTCCCTCTCCCCATCCTCCTACACGGCAAATGGATATTTTGGGAGCCAAAAATAGCCACTCTTCTCATTCTCACTTTTACCACTCCACTCTCACATCTCAAACACTCTTCTCTTCTTCTTCTCTTCTTCTCCTTGCTTCACCACCGTACACACACTCTCATTGGAGATCATCTCCATTGTTTGCTACAACTAAACTCATATCTAGCTTTCTTCCATCATTCCAAGACCATTTTCCTTGTGGCCATCCTTGGTTCTTCTTCTTCTTCCTCCATTTTTCACCATTGAAGCTAAAGCTTTGAGCTTGGAGGTAAAGTCTTAACCTTTCTTTCACTTTCTTCTCATTTTCGTTTTTCTTGGTCACCTATGTGATCAAGAACTCATTTTTCCATGGTTTGAGTGGACATTATGGAAATCACTCACATTGGTGTTCTTCTTGAAGGGGAAAACGAAAATCTAGGGCAAGAAGAGGTAACACCTTGTGTTGTCTTCCAAATAGGTAAGAGGGAGATGATCCTCTTCAACCAATCTTGGTAGTAAGGGAATGTCTTATATGTGTGTTGTTATTGATTTCTGAATCCATGTATAAAGTTCTCTCATTTTTATGTTGTTTTTCATGATAGTGCATTTTGTTAGATTTGTATGATTTATTGATGCCTCTTGCATGATTTGAAGATATATTTGAGTAACTTGTTGATTAAATATGATAATGAATGGTTTGGTTTGAGTTAAAGGACCTGGAAAACTCTGTTTTCTACAAGATTACGCGTGGTAATCGATTACACGAGGCTTGTAATCGATTACCAAGCTCTTAAGGGTATGAAATCATGATTCTGAAAATCTGGTAATCGATTACGTCTTGTGTGTAATCAATTATCGAGATTCTATCTAGCTTGTAATCGATTACAAGAATGGCGTAATCGATTACCAAGCCTCTGATGTCACGAAATGGTGCTTTTGGGAATCACGTAATCGATTACAACTTATGGGTAATCAATTACGGAGATTCTGTCCAATTGGTAATCAATTACCAGGGTTGTGTAATCGATTACCAGGTCCTTGAAGTTACGAATCGTGGTTCTGGGAATCATGTAATCGATTACAATGAGATTGTAATCGATTACAGAGATTCTGTTACGCTAGTAATCGATTACCAGGGTGATGTAATCGATTACCAAGACCCAAAAATGAGATTTTTGAGCTGGAAATGATTGAAAATATGGTTCTTTGTCCTTTGTAACTCAAACATAACCTGAAAACCCTGGATTCAAGGATTTTACTTTACTTAAATGCGATAGGAATATGTATTCATACTAATAGAGAAGAAATGATTTTGAAAATGGAATTCTTGGATCCATGACATGGAAATTGTGGTATGTAGGAACATATATTCCTAGTGAGAATAATTGATGTGATCAATCAATTTTGAGCCATTCATTATTGCTTCATATTTGGCCTAATTGATGTTAATTGTGTCCAATATTATGTTTGTAGATGAGTTTTAGATGATTGGTCTTCATTGAGCTTAATTGTAAAAACTTCATTAATTTTCGGATTTTAACTCATTTTGACCTTTCTGTCTTGTACAGGCCATAACTTGGGCTACAAATATCGTATTTGGATGATCTTGGAGTCCCCTGAAAGCTGAGATGAAGATCTACAATCTGGTGTCTAATGCAATTTTTCTAATTCAGCTGGATTCAAGGCGAAATTGGGCCTCAAAGTCAGGATGCTGTTGCTGTCACAATGCTTGGACCTTTCCTCAATGATTTGGGCCTATCTCTCTCAATTTAAGCCCAATTAAGGCAATATGATATGTCTCTGAAAAGCTTATTCAGAGGGCTACAGTTTGGGCTAGGGGTAGATTAGGAATTACAGAAGAACTTTCAGTTACAAATAGGTTTAGGCAGATTTCGAATTCAGCTTTTTATACCTTGGTTGACTGATTCGGTTTTTTCATCGACTACGTAAGAGTGCACATTGATGCTGTCGTTTCAACCCCTTTCTCTTTTCATCTTCTCTCTATTTTTTGTTTTACTCTCTTTTTATTTGACTCTATAATTTTATATTCGTGATGGCCATGGAAGGCTAAAGCTCCAATCAATCCAAGGAATTCAATAATGGTGGTTAGAATTTTGAGTTCTCTTGTTTGATTATAAATTATGTTGGTTCTTCCTCTTCTCACTTCTTCAATTGAATTCGCTGATTGGTAATTTAGGTGCGAAATTGAAGTTAGAATTAGGACTTGTTGATTAATCTGAATCTAAGATGGGGAGAATAGATCATCGATTGATAATCTATGTTAATCTAAATTTGTTCCTAAATCAATCTTAATCAAGAATTGCGATTGTGATTTTCTTTTGTGAATTGATAAATTTTGTCGATCTTACGGGTGTAAAGAAATGATTATCTAGTTGATTTCGGATTAACTTACGAGGTGTAAACAATGAAATTCTCTTGAACAATGATTGATTCTGCCACTTGAATTGAAGACCTTGGGTTGGTGTTTCATAATTGAATTTTTTCAATTTAAATTCGTTTATCTATGTCCGTCTTCAAAGAGATTCATTGCTCACAATAGACATGCAACAAAACCCCTACTTATTAATAATTTCTAATATGCTTGAGAAATTCAAATGATAGGCGGTCCTTACCAGGGAGATGACCTAGGTTATGCATTATGCTACATTCCATAAATCCTAGTCTATTTTGAGGCGAGTGCGACATCGCTGATCATGATGCAAGTGTGATTCCCTATGTGGGTTATGCAGTTATTGATTCAGTATTCAATGAGATAAGAAATGATGATATGCCATTGAGGCAATGTTTTTAATAGATATATTGTTGATATGTCATGTTGATCATTGAATAATGCTTATGTGCGTGTATTGAGGCAACCCTGCTTTTACAATTTGTTGAATGCATCATTGATCATCCTGTCTTTATTATCATACATGATTGGACATTGTGTCATCATGTTTAATGCGTGTTGTCCATGGGACATTGTCTAGAAGGCTACCTAAAATTGCCTAGGAGTTTGAATAACACATATGTGCGGTTAGTATCGAATAGACTAACACGTAGGGCTGTCATATGTTGTTGACCCATAAAAGAAAGGAGCCCGGGGTACATGGGTGTTCTCCGTAGAGGACCAAGAGTAAAGGGAATATAAATGCCACTTTAATAGCCAAAGAGTTCCGCATGGAGCTAAGATCTCATTGTCTTAAGGGAAGAATAAAAATTTCTTGGATACGAGGATAGACCAATGCAACACACCAATGATCCTCGGAGGAAGGTAAATGATTTGATGGATCGAGACGTTGTCCTATATCGCGATCAACCGGATTGAGGTACCATGTGTTTCGAGCTTTGACATTATGGGTATCTGTGATGTCAAAACAATTTTATGAAAGAAAGCACACTGAATTGTATTTTTAAGGCTTACCTCGATACATTGGTATTACTCCTGATCATTCACTCCTTGAAAATATTTATGTCTAGCTCCATGGAGTAGGAAAGTATCGGATGCGAGACTTTGGTACCCTTTTTGCATTGTGAGTTGTCGTGGATTCACATGGTCCATTGAACATTTATAATTGGATAATGTGTTTACTATTATGATTCTTGAAGATAGATTTTATTTGACTCTTGGTAATGCTAATGTTGCTAGGTCGAGCTATGGATAATGTTAACCATTGTTCTTTGCTATTTTACTCAAGTTAATTGCTTTCGGGAGTATTAGGCTTGCGCCTTACTTGTATGTATTAACCGTCCGTCCGTGACTTGTAATTGACCACCGTCGTATCCGCTGGGCATTCGACGCCATTTATTTTTCTTGCCTTGCCATGTTGGATGAGAAGGAACCAAAAGCTAGGAATCTCATCTCTTTCCTATATTTGTGCATTGGCTTTTTGAACTGACATTTATATTTGATAAAAGATCGTGAGAAAGATAAAGAGGGACTATACCTTGGTTGATTGACTTAAGCATGATCTGGTCAAGATTTCATCGACTACGTAAAGAGTGCTATTAAGACAAAGCATGGTGTGTCAAAATGCATTGATGCTCGTAAGAATTTAATGTTCAACATGGAAGGTTGCGTCGTGATGTCACACGGAGTTCATAATGGGGTTGCGGTTTACACACCAGAGTGATCAAGGTATATCAAAATCTAAAACAGAAGTGATGGTAACGAGGGATGAAGAAAGGCGTTGCTAAATGTGTGTCATCTTGTCTAAGTTACCAGCAAACTCACTTTTAAAATTCTACGGACTATCCTAAATTCTTTTTCGGACTAGTTCAGTATCCACAACTAATCTTTGCTATCCTTTCTTTTTAAATCTTCATGATGACTTTCGTATGTCATGATCACGAAAGTATATCTCTGGACCCAACCATATCATCGAACGGGACACAGTACGGTTAAAAGAGAGTCTGACCCATGGAATGCTTCCTGTAAGATCGAGAGTAGGAGAGCAAAACCATATGGAGGCAAGGAGATCACATTGGTAATAACAATTTGAATTGACGTGATTAGAAGCGCGATATGGAGGTCAAAAGATAAGGTGAAGAAACAACATCGATATTTGTCCTAAGGAATGAAAATTTCGAGGACGAAATTTCTATTTGAAGGGGAGAGTTGTAACATCCCAAAAATTTATAATTTTAGAATAAATGATCAGTTTATAAATGATCAGAATATTTTAATATTATTTCTCATTTTAATATTATTTTTCATTTTGCGTGCGTATTGAGCAGAGTCGGGAAAATGAAATATTTTTCCCGAGAACCTTGGACTATGGAAACGTCGACGGGGGATCTTACTAAACCCGAGGCCGGACACAGTCTACAAGGTTTCACGTCCTTCGAGAAATTTTAACAGATGGAATAATAAAACAATGCGAAGAATTGATCTGTCAGATTTGTTAATGCTGACTTCTGCCAACTATAACTATTGTCTAATAAATAATAACATGTAATAAAAATCTTATCACACTATTCTAAAATCTACCTTGTGTCAAGCTCCTTTAACCTTATTTTCAAAATAGAAGTTAAATTAATAGCTTACAGGAAGCTTACAGGAAATTTCCTCCCATTTCCCATTTCTCTCTCTTCCCTCTCCCCATCCTCCTACATGGCAGATGGCTATTTTGGGAGCCAAAAATAGCCACTCTTCTCATTCTCACTTTTACCACTCCACTCTCACATCTCAAACACTATTCTCTTCTTCTTCTCTTCTTCTCCTTGTTGCACCACCATACACATACTCTCATTGGAGATCATCTCCATTGTTTGCTACAACTAAAATCATATCTAGCTTTCTTCCATCATTCCAAGACCATTTTCCTTGTGGCCATCCTTGGTTCTTCTTCTTTTTCCTCCATTTTTCACCATTGAAGCTAAAGCTTTGAGCTTGGAGGTAAAGTCTTAACCTTTCTTTCATTTTCTTCTCATTTTCATTTTTCTTGGTCACCTATGTGATCAAGAACTCATATTTCCATGGTTTGAGTGGACATTATGGAAATCACTCACATTGGTGTTCTTCTTGAAGGGGAAAACGAAAATCTAGGGCAAGAAGAGGTAACACCTAGTGTTGTCTTCCAAATAGGTAAGAGGGAGATGATCCTCTTCAACCAATCTTGGTAGTAAGGGAATGTCTTGTATGTGTGTTGTTATTGATTTCTGAATCCATGTATAAAGTTCTCTCATTTTTATGTTGTTCTTCATGAAAGTGCATTTTGTTCGGTTTGTATGATTTATTGATGCCTCTTGCATGATTTGAAGATATATTTTAGTAACTTGTTGATTAAATATGATAATGATTAGTTTGGTTTGAGTTAAAGGACTTGGAGAACTCTGTTTTCTGCAAGATTACGCGTGGTAATCGATTACACGAGGCTTGTAATCGATTACCAAGCTCTTAAGGGTATGAAATCGTGATTTTGGAAATCTGGTAATCGATTACGTCTTGTGTGTAATCGATTACCGAGATTTTGTCTAGCTTGTAATCGATTACAAGAATGGCGTAATCGATTACCAAGCCTCTGATGTCACGAAATGGTGCTTCTGGGAATCACGTAATCGATTACAACTTATAGGTAATCAATTACGGAGGTTCTGTCCAATTGGTAATCGATTACCAGGGTTGTGTAATCGATTACCAGGTCCTTGAAGTTACAAATCATGGTTCTGAGAATCATGTAATCGATTACAATGAGATTGTAATCGATTACAGAGATTCTGTTACGCTGGTAATCGATTACCAGGGTGATGTAATCGATTACCAAGACCCAAAAATGAGATTTTTGAGCTGGAAATGATTGAAATTATGGTTCTTTGTCCTTTGTAACTCAAACATAACCTAAAAACCCTGGATTCAAGGATTTTACTTTACTTAAATGCGATAGGAATATGTATTCATACCAATAGAGAAGAAATGATTTTGAAAATGGAATTCTTGGATCCATGACATGGAAATTGTGGTATGTAGGAACATATATTCCTAGTGAGAATTATTGATGCAAGTGTGATTCCCTATGTAGGTCATGCAGTTATTGATTCAGTATTCAATGAGATAAGAAATGATGATATGCCATTGAGGCAATGTTTTTAATAGATATATTATTGATATGTCATGTTGATCATTGAATAATGCTTATGTGCCATTGAGGCAATGCTGATGTTGAATGCATCATTGATGAACATACATGATTGGACATTGTGTCATCATGCATGCGTGTTGTCCGTGGGACATTGTTGAGAAGGCTATGTTGCCTAGGAGTTTGAATA
This sequence comes from Ormosia emarginata, assembly GCA_029884605.1. NCBI lineage: Eukaryota > Viridiplantae > Streptophyta > Magnoliopsida > Fabales > Fabaceae > Ormosia > Ormosia emarginata. The sequence goes on along the minus strand of JAQQTP010000063.1, from coordinate 12,613,257 downwards.
ACACCTATGTGCGGGTGCGAATAGACTAAGCATAGGTGTCATATGTTGTTGACCCTGGGGGCGTTGGGGTGTGGGTGTCTCACAATAGACAGTGGTAGCTCCGCTGGGACCGTGGGATAGACCAATGCAACACACCAACGATCCAGCCTGAGACGTTGTCCTATATCGCGATCAACTGTTGAGGTACCATGTGTGAGCCATTGCGCAAACAATTTTATGAAAGAAAGCACACTGTATTTTTAAGGCTACTGATACACTGGTATTACTCCTTGATCATTCACTCCGAAAATATTTATGTCTAGCTCCATGGAGTAGGAACTTTGGTACCCTTGTTGCATTGTGAGTTGTCAGTTACATGGTCCATTGAACATTTATAATTGGATAATGTGTTTACTATTATGACTGTGATATTTATTTGACTCTTGGTAATGCTAATGTTGCTAGTTGGCTATGGATAATGTTAACCATTGTTCTTTGCTGTTTTACTCTCGTTAATTGCTTTCGGGTATTACTGCACTTGTATGTATTAACTGTGTCTTCTGTGGGCGTTCGACGCCATTTATTTTCTTGCTGCCATGTTGGTACTGAAAGCTAGGAATCTCACCTCTTTCCTATATTTGTGCATTTCTGTTTTACATTTATATTTGATAAAAGATCGTGAGGAAGATAAAGAGGGACTATACCTTGGTTGATTGACTTGAGCATCTGGTCAAGATTTCATCGACTACGTAAGAGTGCAGCCGCGGGGTGGCATTGATGCCTGTCGTTTCAACCGGGACGCCGTGTGTCACGCGCATATGGGTTTGCGGCCTTGTCTACTGGTAGTACCCATCCCTGGTTTAGTACTCCTCCCCTTTAATTGTTTTTGTAACATCCCGAAAATTTATAATTTCAGGATAAATGATCGTTTTACAATATTTGAAATTTTTAGGAATTTTTTTGGATTTTTCTGAGAATGCGGATATTTTAATATTATTTTTCGATTTACGCGCACGTTGAGCAGAATTGGCAGAACAACTGTAACGCTCCCAAAGTTGGAAAATTTTGTTACGAATGAGTCATTTTCTAATATTTGTGATTTTTGTGAATTCTTTCAGAATTTTTCAGAAACGACGAATATTTTAATATATTTCTCGTATTGTGTGCATATTGAGTAGAGTCAGGAAAATGAAATATTTTTCCCGAGAACCTTGAACTATGGAAACGTCGACGGGGGATCTTACTAAACCCGAGGCCGGACACAGTTTACAAGGTTTCACGTCTTTCGAGAAATTTTAACAGATGAAATAATAAAATACCGCGAAGGATTAATCTGTCAAATTTATTAATGCTGACTTCTGCCAACTATAATTATTGTCCAATAAATAATAACATGTATTAAAAATATTATCACATTATTCAAAATCTAATTTTTGTATCACATCTATTAGTTTTAATTTCAAAAGAAAGATTAAATTTAATCCAAGCTAGTTATGAGAAGTTTCCTAGCAATTTCCCTTGTAACACATTTTTCTCTCTCTTCCCTCTCCTCTTACTCCACGGCAGATGGCATTGGAAGCCACAATCACATTTTCATTTTATCTCTTCTCTTCTCTTCTTTTTCTTCTTCTTCTTCTTCTTCTTCTCTTCTTCTCCTTGCTCCACCACCGTACACACCCACACATTGGAGACTAACTCCATTATTTACTAAGCAAATCACATTTTACTTGTTTTCTTCCATCATTCCAAGACTATTCTCCTTGGTGAACATCCTTGGTTCTTCTTCTTCTTCCTCCATTTTTCACCATTGAAGCTAAAGCTTTGAGCTTGGAGGTAAAGTCTTAACCTTTCTTTCACTTTCTTCTCATTTTCATTTTTCTTGGTCACTTATGTGATCAAGAACTCATTTTTCCATGGTTTGAGTGGACATTAAGGAAATCACTCATATTGGTGTTCTTCTTGAAGGGGAAAACGAAAATCTAGGGCAAGAAGAGGTAACACCTTGTGTTGTCTTCCAAATAGGTAAGAGGGAGATGATCCTCTTCAACCAATCTTGGTAGTAAGGGAATGTCTTGTATGTGTATTGTTGTTGATTTTTGAATCTATGTATAAAGTTCTCTCTTTTTTATGTTGTTCTTGTTGATAATGTATTTTGTTGGGTTTGTATGATTTATTGATGTCTCTTGTATGATTTGAAGGTGTATTTGAGTATCTTGTTGATTAAATATGATGGGGAATGGTTTGGTTTGAGTTAGAGGACCTAAAGAACTCTGTTTTCTGCAAGATTACGCGTGGTAATCGATTACGAGGCTTGTAATCGATTACCAAGCTCTTAAGGGTACGAAATCGTGATTCTGGAACTCTGGTAATCGATTACATCTTGCATGTAATCGATTACAGAGATTCTGTCTAGCTTGTAATCGATTACAAGAATGGTGTAATCGATTACCAAGCCTATGAACTTATGAAATGGTGCTTCTGGGAATCACGTAATCGATTACAACTTGTGGGTAATCGATTACGGGGGTTCTGTCCAATTGGTAATCGATTACAACGGCTGTGTAATCGATTACCAGGGCCTTGAAGTTATGAAACGTGATTCTGGGAATCATGTAATCGATTACAATGATATTGTAATCGATTACAGGGATTCTGTTTCGCTGGTAATCGATTACCAGGATGATGTAATCGATTACCAAGACCCAAAAATGAGATTTTTGAGCTGGAAATGATTGAGATTGTGGTTCTTTGTCCTCTGTAACTCAAACTTAACCTAAAAACTCTGGATTCAAGGATTTTACTTTACTTAAATGTGATAGGAATATGTATTCATACCGATAAAGAAGAAATGATTTTGAAAATGGAATTCTTGGATCCATGACATGGAAATTGTGGTATGTGTGTGATAAGGAACATATATTGATGCTTATATTGGCCTATTGTGGCATGTTATGTAATGGTATGAGATTGTGAATCATACATGTTCATGCATAGTGTCATATGCATTGTGAATGTCCTTGTGGTCTGTTGTAAGGCCAAGTTGCCTAGGAGATTGAACACACCTTAGTGCAGGTGCGAATAGACTAGTGTGGGTCGTGTTATGACCTCGGGGGCATCGGGGTGCGAGTCCCTCACATGGACAGTTTAGAGCTCCTCTGTACCGTGGGGCAAACTGATGCAAACACACCGACGATCTGGACTTGACACTGTCCTATATCGTGATCTAGTGTAGAATGTCTGTACAATGCCATGATTGTGCACGAGAAAAATTATTGATAGCACTGGCCTCAGCAGCCGAGTTACAGGCATGTCTCCTGATCTTTCTCTCCGCTTAATTGAGTCTAGCTCCATGGAGTAGGAATTGGGAAAGCATGCATTGTGCATCGTTCATTACTGGTCTTATAAACTGTTGAGCATGAATACCTGTAAATGATTATCTGATTGTTGTGCTGATTTCTAGAAATACTATTGTAATCTGCCTGCTATTGCTTACTGTTGTTCTACCTTTACTATAAATATTACTATTGTTATTGACTCTGATTATTGCTTAGAATTGAATTGCTTTTGTTATAATTTCCACTGTGGTTATTGATAAATATATGAACTGTATTGCTCGGTGGACGCTTTGCGCCGTGCTATTTTCTTGCTGCCAATAGTGGTAATGAATGACGGGTGTCTCACCTCTTTCCTATATTTCTGTATTGCTGTTTTATATTCATATTTGATAAATGATCGTGAAGAAGATGATGAGGAATCACACCTTGCCGATGGGGTTGGGAACCTGGACAAGATTTCTTCGATTTCGTAGGAGTGCAGCTGCGAGGAGGCATTGATGCCTGTTGTGCCAACTGGGACACTGAGTGTCATATGCATATGGGGTTGCGGCTTTGTTTCGCTGGTAGTACCCATCCCTGGGTTATTACCTCTCCCCTTTTACGTGTTTTATTCCCGCTGTATTTTATTTGACTCTGTAATTATTACATTCTATGTTATCAGTGCTTTGTGTAAATTGACTATAAAATATATAAGGAAATGATTCTATTTTGTGGTTGTATTATGGGTCGAATATATTTATATTTCATTCGAGGCTCATATTTTCTATTTATGCATATTGCATATTGTCAAAATATATATATATATATATATATATATATATATATATATCCCGAGAATTTGAATGACTGTTATCATGACTGTGACATACTTGGATTTAGTAACTGTGGTGTAATGACGATTGTGCCGCAGTTGTTAGATCAAGGGGTGTTATATTAGGTGGTATCAGAGCAGTTCATCCTGTTGAGCCGGGGTATGGACTTGCTATGTTTAGGCATATTAGAATTTGGTCTGTTGTGCACTTCCTTGTCTCTTGATTGAGATAATGGGAAAGGAATGCATGGCTTGCCGTAGGTTGAATGTTGATGGCTACTGTTATACAGTTGCATGATATTGAGGACTGGCCTACTCAATATGTAATGTTCTGTGTGTACAGGAAACTATGACTTCACCTAGGCGTACTGTGTTAGGAAGATAGGATTTCTTTTGTGAGGAGATCAGAAGGTTTTGGAAAACCGATCTTCTGGAGAAAGAAATAGTTGGTGTAAACTAGATTCGAGAAGCAATTTGGAAGTTGACGGCTTACGAGGAATTACGCTGTGGAAGCGAAATGAAGAAGTTCGAGCTGGAGATTGTTAGGATGTATGGAATTGAACTTGTCTTGCTTGAATTGTATGAATTGTATGACTCTTTGTATTTGGTTTTCATAGGGAGATAACATTGTTTGAAGTAATTTTTGTTTGTTGTAAATATGTCCGTCTTCAGAGAGATTCAATGGCTCGCAGTAGATATGCAAGGGTGGTGGCTCATGATAGACGTACACATGTGAGCGCGGGGCAAGACAACAAGAGTATGACTGCGACTACAAAAGAAAGGAAAATGATAGCTGAGGTGATAACTCGCCAGGATCAGAGGGCCACACAACAACGAGAATTAGAAATTGAGGTCCAGAATCTGTCGAAGGAAGTCGGCGTTGGGGCAAACTTGGACTACCTAGATTCCAAAAGAGGAATAATAGAAAAGTTAACCAGTTTAAGCGGAAACCATACACACGGGTATCAGGGAAACAACAACAACAACCAACTCCTAGACAAAGTACTAGTGGTGGTGTATCCAGTCAGATCCCGACATCTTTGCCAAGATGTATGAAATGCGGAAAGGAACACTTCACGAGGGAGTGTAAGATCAAAAGGATAATCTGTTTTAAATGTGGAAAGCCAGGACACGTCTCCCACAACTGCGACCGAGCAAAGGCAAATTCTTCAGTCAATGCTGTAAGGGCTATAGAACCACAAGCAGAAGCCAGAACTTATACCCTGGGAGGTGTTGAGACTTCAAAATTCGGAGATCTAAACCGTGGAAGTTATACCTCAAATGATGATCCCATAATCGTGCTGTATAATTCTGGGGGTAACCCCTCCTTTTACAATTTGTAACCGTATGGATCATTTGGATTCATCTGTAACCTTCTCATCTTTAACTTAAGTTATTTCCATTTCTGTTACTAAGACTTGTCGTTGACACTTAAGTTGTGTAATCTATCCTCTTTCTACCAAAGATTGAATCTTTTGTTAATCTATCGTGCCTACCTAAAATCGTACCAATTAGAGTTTATGATTTTAGAAATTGATCAGTCATTTTCTGGTTAGTATCTGCTAGAGCGTTTCGATCAACATCTTGGTAATTTTTGGAACTAAGACTTTTAAAACTCATAACGGCCAACATAGTCTAAACCTCATAAAAGAAAGGAGCCTGAGGGTACATGTAATGTTCTCCGTAGAGGACCAAGAGTAAAGGGAATATAAATGCCACTTTAATAGCCAAAGAGTTCCGCATGTTGAGCTAAGATGCTGTCGGTTAAGGAGAAGAAAAAAAATTTCTTGGTGATACAAGGATTATCGCCAGTTAAACAAGATTATGATCAAAGATGAGTATTCTTGGGGGAAGGTGAATGATTTGATGGATCAGCGAGAAGGAAATCATTGTTCTCTCCAAGATAGATGTATGTCCTGGTCACCGATGGATTCGTAGAAATAGAGAATATCCCCAAGATAATTTTTCAAGTGTGCTTTCGACATTATGGGTATCCCGTGATGTCAACCGGAGTGACGAATGCTCATGTTGTATTCTTGGACAACGTGAATTGTATTTTCTATCCTTACCTTGAACGGAATCGTCGTTGTCATTAATGATGACATTCTGACCTATTCTCGAATATGTGGGGAGATACGTTGAACATCTCGATGTAGTTTTCCTAACTTTAAAGAAGAGAAAGTAAATGCCAAAGTATCAGAGTGCGGATTCCCATTTAAGGAGGTTCCGTTTTGGATCATGAAATTCCAAAGGGAGGAATTGTGTGGATTCACAAAAAGGTTGAAGCAGTTCCTCAAAAGGAAAGATCGGAAACCGTGATGGGGATTCATAGCTAGTGGGATTAGTTAGTTTTTATCAAAGGAGTATCGACAGATTCTCGAAGATAGTAGAACAACTTGCTCCGATTACAAAAAGAGAATCAAAACTTTTACGGACCATCACAGGCGGAGAAAGTTTTTCAAAGATTGAGGAAATATTCCGATTTCGATACTGCCCAATCTCAATGAAACCTTTGAAGTGTTTTGTGATGCTTCACATCAAGGTTGGGATGCACTCATGAAAAGCTGGGGAGTTGAGGCTTGCGCCTTACGGTTGTTGAGGGTGCGTGAGGAGAATGCCCGATCCGTGACATGTAATTGACCGCTGTTGTATCTGCTCTAAGAATATAGAGACACTTTCTATATGGAGCAATATTCAATGTCCTTCGCTGTCACATGAACTTAAAGTATTTATTCGATGAGAAAGAACCAAATATGAGGCAGAGAAAGTGACTAAAGATTTTGAAGGATCATGATCTCTAACTTTAGAGTCATCTTGGAAAAAGAAAATGCCATGGCGGATGCTTTGAACTGGAAACTGCCTAATACCTTCATTATGATGGTCGAAAAGAAGGAATTAGTAGAGAAATTCGAAGACAGGTGGCTGTCATTAGAAATGACACTGGATGAGGTATGTCTAAATATAGTCGCTATTTCGAATCATCTATTGGGAAGGATTCAAGAGAAGTAGAATAGTGACCAATTTCTACAAGACAAGAAGAGGCTATCAAGACGAAGCATGGTGTCGGAATGCGAGGAAGGAACTCGATGGAATCTTAATGTTCACAGGTGAAGGTTGCAATACCAGATGATTTAGAACTTGAAGAGTTCATTCCCAATGAAACTCATGAGAGTAAACCGGGTTTACACACCAGAGCGATCAAGGTATATCAAAGTCTAAAACAGAAGTAATGGTAACAAGGGATGAAGAAAGGCGTTGCTAAATGTGTGTAATCTTATTTAAGTTGTCAGCAAACTCACTCTTAAAATTCTACGGACTATCCTAAATTCTTTTTCGGACTGGTTCGGTATCCATAACTAATATTTGCTATCCTTTCTTTTTAAATCTTCATGATATCTTCCGTATGTCATGATCACGAAAGTATATCCTTGGACCCAGCCATGTTATCGAACACGACACAGTACAATTGAAAGAGAGTTTGACCCATGGGATGCTTCCTGTAAGATCGAGAATATAATAGTAAAGCAACGTGGAGGTAGGGAGATCACATTGGTAATAACAATTTGAATTGAGGTGATTAGAAGCGCGATATGGAGGTCAAAAGATAAGGTGAAGAAACAACGTCGATATTTATCCTAAGGAATGAAAATTTCGAGGACGAAATTTCAATTTGTTGGGGAGTGTTGTAACATCCCGAAAATTTATAATTTCAGGATAAATGATCATTTTACAATATTTGGAATTTTTAGGAATTTTTTTGGATTTTTCTGAGAACGCGAAATATTTTAATATTATTTCTCGTTTTACGCGCACGTTGAGCAGATTTGGCAGAACGACTGTAATGCTCCCAAAGTTGGAAAATTTTGTTACGAATGAGTCATTTTCTAATATTTGTGATTTTTTTGAATTCTTTCAGAATTTTTCAGAAATGACGAATAATTTAATATATTTCTTGTATTGCGTACATATTGAGCAGAGTCGGGAAAATGAAATATTTTTCCCAAGAACCTTGAACTATGGAAACGTCGACGGGGGATCTTACTAAACCCGAGGCTGGACACAGTTTACAAGGTTTCACGTCTTTCGAGAAATTTTAACAGATGAAATAATAAAATACTGCGAAGGATTAATCTGTCAGATTTATTAATGCTGACTTCTGCCAACTATAATTATTGTCCAATAAATAATAACATGTATTAAAAATATTATCACATTATTCAAAATCTAATTTTTGTATCACATCTATTAGTTTTAATTTCAAAAGAAAGATTAAATTTAATCCAAGCTAGTTATGGGAAGTTTCCTAGCAATTTCCCTTGTAACACATTTTTCTCTCTCTTCCCTCTCCTCTTACTCCACGGCAGATGGCATTGGAAGCCACAATCACATTTTCATTTTATCTCTTCTCTTCTCTTCTCTTTTCTTCTTCTTCTTCTCTTCTTCCTTCTTCTCCTTGCTTCACCACCGTACACACCCACACATTGGAGACTAACTCCATTATTTACTAAGCAAATCACATTTTACTTGTTTTCTTCCATCATTCCAAGACTATTCTCCTTGGTGACCATCCTTGGTTCTTCTTCTTCTTCCTCCATTTTTCACCATTGAAGCTAAAGCTTTGAGCTTGGAGGTAAAGTCTTAACCTTTCTTTCACTTTCTTCTCATTTTCGTTTTTCTTGGTCACTTATGTGATCAAGAACTCATTTTTTCATGGTTTGAGTGGACATTAAGGAAATCACTCATATTGGTGTTCTTCTTGAAGGGGAAAACGAAAATCTAGGGCAAGAAGAGGTAACACCTTATGTTGTCTTCCAAATAGGTAAGAGGGAGATGATCCTCTTCAACCAATCTTGGTAGTAAGGGAATGTCTTGTATGTGTATTGTTGTTGATTTTTGAATCCATGTATAAAGTTCTCTCATTTTTATGTTGTTCTTGATGATAATGTATTTTGTTGGGTTTGTATGATTTATTGATGTCTCTTGTATGATTTGAAGGTGTATTTGAGTATCTTGTTGATTAAATATGATGGGGAATGGTTTGGTTTGAGTTAGAGGACCTAAAGAACTCTGTTTTCTGCAAGATTACGCGTGGTAATCGATTACACGAGGCTTGTAATCGATTACCAAGCTCTTAAGGGTACGAAATCGTGATTCTGGAACTCTGGTAATCGATTACATCTTGCGTGTAATCGATTACAGAGATTCTGTCTAGCTTGTAATCGATTACAAGAATGGTGTAATCGATTACCAAGCCTATGAACTTATGAAATGGTGCTTCTGGGAATCACGTAATCGATTACAACTTGTGGGTAATCGATTATGGGGGTTCTGTCCAATTGGTAATCGATTACAATGGCTGTGTAATCGATTACCAGGGCCTTGAAGTTATGAAACGTGATTCTGGGAATCATGTAATCGATTACAATGATATTGTAATCGACATACGTGGATTCTATTTATTTGTGTCGAATCGACACAGGATGATGTAATCGATTACAAGACCCAAAAATGAGATTTTTGAGCTGGAAATGATTGAGATTGTGGTTCTTTGTCCTCTGTAACTCAAACTTAACCTAAAAACTCTAGATTCAAGGATTTTACTTTACTTAAATGTGATAGGAATATGTATTCATACCGATAGAGAAGAAATGATTTTGAAAATGGAATTCTTGGATCCATGACATGGAAATTGTGGTATGTGTGTGATAAGGAACATATATTGATGCTTATATTGGCCTATTGTGGCATGTTATGTAATGGTATGAGATTGTGAATCATACATGTTCATGCATAGTGTCATATGCATTGTGAATGTCCTTGTGGTCTGTTGTAAGGCCAAGTTGCCTAGGAGATTGAACACACCTTAGTGCGGGTGCGAATAGACTAGTGTGGGTCGTGTTGTGACATCGGGGGCGTCGGGGTGCGAGTCCCTCACATGGACAGTTTAGAGCTCCTCTGTACCGTGGGGCAAACTGATGCAAACACACTGACGATCCGGACTTGACACTGTCCTATATCGTGATCTAGTGTAGAATGTCTTTACAATGTCATGATTGTGCACGAGAAAAATTATTGATAGCACTGGCCTCGACAGCCGAGTTACAGGCATGTCTCCTGATCTTTCTCTCCGCTTGATTAAGTCTAGCTCCATGGAGTAGGAATTGGGAAAGCATGCATTGTGCATCGTTCATTACTGGTCTTGTAAACTGTTAAGCATGAATACCTGTAAATGATTATCTGATTGTTGTGCTGATTTCTGGAAATACTATTGTAATATGCCTGCTATTGCTTACTATTGTTCTACCTTTACTATAAATATCACTGTTGTTATTGACTCTGATTATTGCTTAGAATTGAATTGCTTTTGTTATAATTTCCGCTGTGGTTATTGATAAATGTATGAACTGTATTGATTGGTGGGCGCTTTGCGCCGTGTTATTTTCTTGCTGCCAATAGTGGTAATGAATGACGGGTGTCTCACCTCTTTCCTATATTTCTGTATTGTTGTTTTATATTCATATTTGATAAAAGATCGTGAAGAAGATGATGAGGAATCACACCTTGCCGATGGGGTTGGGAACCTGGACAAGATTTCTTCGATTTCATAGGAGTGCAGCTGCGAGGAGGCATTGATGCCTGTTGTGCCAACTGGGACACTGAGTGTCATATGCATATGGGGTTACGGCTTTGTTTCGCTGGTAGTACCCATCCCTGGGTTATTACCTCTCCCCTTTTACGTGTTTTATTCCCGCTGTATTTTATTTGACTCTGTAATTATTACATTCTATGTTATCAGTGCTTTGTGTAAATTGACTATAAAATATATAAGGAAATGATTCTATTTTGTGGTTGTATTATGGGTCGAATATATTTATATTTCATTCGAGGCTCATATTTTCTATTTATGCATATTGTCAAAAATATATATATATATACTCCTGAGAATTTGAATGACTGTTATCATGACTGTGACACACTTGGATTTAGTAACTGTGGTGTAATGACGATTGTGCCGCGGTTGTTAGATCAAGGGGTGTTACAGTTTTTATTCCCGCTGTATTTTATTTGACTCTGTAAATATTATATTCTATGTTATCAGTGATTCGTGTAAATTGGCTATAAACTATATATATATATATATATATATATATATATATATGTATGTATATATAAGGAACGTGATTTCATTCCAATGGTTGTATTAAGGGTTGAATACATTTATATTTCATTCATGGCTCGTATTTTCTACGTATGTATAAACAAAAAAAAAATAAACTCGTCAATTTGGAAACTACTATTATCATGATTGTGACACACCTGGATTTAGTAACTGTGGCGTAATGACGATTGCGCTGTAGTTGGTATATTTAGGTGCGTTACATGAAACCTCGTAAATTGTGTCCAACCTCGAGTTTAGTAAGATCCCCCGTCGACGTGTCCATAGTTCCAGGTTCACGGAGAAAACATCGCGTTTCTCCAATTCCGTTCAGTGCGCACGCAAAAGAGGAATATATTAAAATATTCGACATTTCAGGAAAAATCCCAAAAAATTCTCAAAAATTGTGAATATTGTAAAACGATTATTAGTCTAATCATTTCCCAATTTTTGAAATATTACAGTCATTTTCTCGACTCTGCTCAATATGTACGCAAAACGAAAAATATATTAAAATATTCATCGTCTCCGAAAAATTCTGAAAGAATTCACATAAATCACAAATATTAGGAAATGACTATTTGTGGTAAAATAACTAATTTCCGGAGCGTTACACTGACCTCAGCAATTCTCAGCTCAGTGTACACGTAAAACGAGAAATATATTAAAATATTCGTCGTTTCCGAAAAATTCCAGGAAAATTCCTAAAAATCAAGAATATTACAAAATGATTATTTATAATTAAACAGATACTTTTCGGGATGTTACAACACTCCCCAACTAAAAAGGAATTTCGTCCTCGAAATTTACGTACCTCAAAATAGTTCTGGATGTTGCTCCTTCATCTTGTCTTCCGGCTCCCAAGTCACATCCCCAGTTGTTTCATTCCAAATCACCTTTACTAATGGGATCTCCTTGCCTCTAAGTTACTTTATCTATCAGTCCTTGATTCTCGCAGGAGGTGCCTCATAGGTTAAGTTCTCTTTTAATTGTACCGTGTCCGGTGCTATGACATGACTTGGATCAGGTAAATATTTACGCAGTTGTGACACATGGAAGACATTGTGTATGTTGGAAAGGAAAGGGGGTAAGGCTATCTGGTAAGCTACTGAACCTATCCAGCGAAGAATTTGGTAAGGTCCAAGAAATTTTGGGGTGAGTTTTCTAGATTTCAAAGCCCGGCCGACCCCAGTCGTGGGTGTGACTTTCAAGAATATATACTCACCTTCTTCAAACTCAAGGGGCTTTCTCCTCTTATCCACATAACTCTTCTGCCAACTCTGAGCAGTTCTCATCTTCTCTTGAATCATTTTGACCTTCTCAGTTGTTTGTTGTATGATATCTGGTCCAATCGTGAGACGTTCACCGTCTTGATACCAACACAAGGGTGTCCGACACCATCTTCCGTATAGAGCTTCATAGGGTGCCATCCCTATACTCGAATGGTAACTATTGTTATAGGTGAACTCTATCAATGGTAGAACTTCATCCTAACTTCAAGTCTGTTCTATAGTACAAGCTCTAAGCAAATCTTCTAGAGATTGGATCGTTCTTTCCGATTGACCATCGGTTTGTGGGTGGTACGCCGAACTCAGACGTAACTTTGTTCCCAATGATGCCTGTAGACTCTACTAAAATTTTGAAGTAAACCTCGTATCCCTATCTGAAACAATACTCGTAGGCACACCATGCAGCCTAACGATCTCTCCAATATACAGCTGGGTCAGCTTCTCCAGACTATACCTTATGTTGATCGGAAGGAAATGAGCTGACTTTGTAAGCCGATTAACTATTACCCAAATCGAGTCGTGTCCCTTCCTTGTCCTTGGCAAACCCACAACAAAATCCATTGCAAAGCTGTCCTATTTCCATTCAGGAATAGACAATGGTTGCAGCAATCCTATAGGTCTTTGATGTTCTACCTTAGCTTTTTGACAAACTAGGCAAGTCGATACGCATCTAGTGACATCATTCTTCATTTCATGCCACCAGAACAACTTCTTCAAGTCTTGGTACATCTTCGTTATGCCCGGGTGCATATTCAACTTACTGGTGTGAGCATGTTCCACGATATACTGCTTAAGCTCTTGGTCACGGGGAATACAAACTCTACCCTGAAATCTCATAATTCCGTCCGTTCCTTCCTCGAATTCCATTTCCTTGCCTTGCCTCATCAGTTCTCTCACTTCTTGCAAGAATTCATCGACCTTTTGCTTTTCCCGTATGTCATCCATTAGTTCATTTGAAATGGTGACCATGTTCATACAAATCTTTCTGGGTTCCAACTTAACGAATGACCAAACATCTCTAAACTGTTCGATGAGCTCTCTTTCCTTGATCATCAGGGCAGAAGCACTGATAGTCTTTCTGCTCAAGGTGTCTGCCACGACATTCGCTTTGCCAAGGTGGTACAACAGCTGGAATTCATAGTCCTTCAGGAATTCCAACCATCTTCGCTGCCTCATGTTCAGCTCCTTCTGATCATACAAGTATTTCAAGCTTTTGTGATCACTGAAAATGTTGAACGTCGCTCCATAAAGGAAATGTCTCCATATCTTCAGAGCAAAAACCACAGCTGCTAGTTCCAAGTCATGTGTCGGATAGTTCTTTTCATGCACTCGCAACTGTCGCGAAGCATAAGCTACCACTTTTCTGTGTTGCATAAGAACAGATCCCAATCCTTGGTATGAAGCGTCACAATACACCTCGAATGGCTCATTTGGATCAGGTAACACCAATACTGGTGAGGTGGTTAACCGATTCTTCAACTCTTGGAAACTTTGCTCACAGCTATCGGTCCATTCAAAAGTCTGGTTCTTCTTTGTCAATTGAGTGAACGGTCCAGCAATTTTGGAAAATCCTTCTATGAATCTTCTGTAATATCCGGCTAAACCCACGAAGCTACGAATTTTCGTTACTGGCTTCGGTCTTTCCCACTGTAGCACTACCTCTACTTTTGACGGATCCACTGCAATCCCTTCCTTTGAGATCACGTGGCCTAGAAACTTCACCTCATCTAGCCAAAACTCACACTTCGACAGCTTAGCATACAATTCTTTCTCCTTCAGAATCTGAAGAACTATGCTGAGGTGTTCAACATGATCCTCCCGGTTTGGGGAATATATCAGGATATCGTCAATGAAGACGACAACAAACTTGTCCAAGTATGGACGAAAGATTCTGTTCATGTAGTCCATGAAGATAGCAGGTGCATTCGTTACACCAAACAACACCACAAGGTATTCGTAATGACCGTATCGGGTACGAAAAGCAGTCTTGGGTCTCTTATCTGATGGTACCCAGATCTCAGATCGATCTTCGAAAATACCGCTGCTCCCTTCAGTAGGTCCATCAAATCATCGATTCTTGGGAGTGGATATTTGTTCTTGATCGTCAGCTTGTTCAACTGTCTATAGTCCACACACAATCTTGAGGTACCATCCTTCTTCTGAACTAACAATACTGGCGCTTCCCATGGCGATACACTCGGCCTGACGAACTTTTTCTCCAAAAGCTCCTCTAACTGTTTCTTAAGTTCTGCCAATTCCGTTGGCGACATCCGATAAGGTGCTATAGACACGGGACCAGCTCCCGGTACAAGGTCAATAGCGAACTCTATCTCACGCGTCGGTGGTAAACCAGGTACATCTTCTGGAAAGACTTCAGAGAACTCATTCACTACTGGAATAGCACTTAAATCAGCCTCGCTCTCGATTTTCAAAGAAGATAGCAACATGTATCCTTGAGCTCCTTCTTTCAAGAAAGCTCGTACTTGGTTGGCCGTCAAGTATCTAGAATCTTCATCCACAGGAAAGACTATGTTTTTTCTAGAGCAATCTAACAGAACATGGTTGGAAGACAACCAGTCCATCCCTAGGATTATGTCTAATTGTGACAAAGGTAGACAGATTAGATCAACAGAAAAGACTCGACCTTCAACAATTAGGGGACACTTAAACAAACTTTGGTAGTAACTATCGGTTTGTTAGTAGGGGTTGAGACAGTCAAATCAAAGGGTAGTTCAGACACAGGTAAGCCAGGTCGTAGCACACAGTCATAGGATATGAAAGAATGGGTTACCCCAGAGTCATACAGTACTTTTAAAAGATTACCTTCTATGGCGCCTTCCCCTAGAATCAGGTCTTCGGATTGGAGGCTTCAGCTCCGCTCATGGTGTAGACTCGACCTCCGGCTTGCGGTTTCTTGGCTTGAGTTGCATTGATTGAAGGTTCAGTCTTTGCTTGGTTGCAATCTCTGGACATGTGGCCCGGTTTGCCACATCTGAAGCAGATAAATCCTTTGATCGTGCAGTCTCTCGTGTGATGATCTTTCCCACACTTTAGGCATTTAGAGGGATATGCCATATTCTGACCAGTCCGGTTCCCAGTAGAACCTCCACCAGAATTTCCGCCAGTTGGTTGCTGGTTCCCCATTGGTCGGGAATAGGGCTTCTTTTAGAAGCGGTTTGAACCACTGCCCCCACCTCTTTGGGACCTTGCAGGCCCAAAGTTCCTGCTCCTCGAGTCTCTTGCCTGTTCCAAGGCTTCCACTTCGCAGCAAGTGTCCAACAGCTCTGAGAATACCTTAATCTTCAGGGTGATGACAGCTTTCTTCACCTCGTATCTTAGTCCCTCAGTGAACTTCCAACACTTCCAAGCTTCATCTGTTTGATGCTGATAATGCGTTGAGAACTTCTCCAAGTTCTCAAACTTGGCCGCATACTCACTGATGGTCATGCCTCCTTGTCTCAGGTTGAGGAATTCCATCTCCTTTGCATGTCTTGCACTAGTAGGGAAGTACTTATCCAAGAATTTTTCCTTGAACAAGTCCCATGTGATGTCGCGCCCTTCGGCCTCCAATGCTCTCTGGGCTCCGTTCCACCAGTCTTCGGCATTACCGACAAGCATAAAGGTAGCGTAATTCACCTTCTTATCTTCAACACAGTTCATGCCACGAAAAACCTTCTCGAGTTCCTTAATCCACAAACTAGCCTTGTCTGGATCAAATTCTCCCTTGAACTGCGGAGGGTTGTGGCGACGAAATTCTGCTAAGTTTTGTGCATCTACAGTTGCCTCAAGTTGTTGGGTAGCTCTCTCTTGTTGTTGAGCAGCATGCTAATTTTGCTATGCGATGACTTCCGCCAACCGCTGCATCACTTCTACAGCAGTTGCCATATCACCGCCTCTCGCCATCTTACTTTCTCTTGAATCAGATTAACTGAAAAACACAGGAAAGGTCAGAGAGATTCATTCAAAACACCAATCACAGAGATTCACACAGCACAAACAAGACAGACTCACACACAAGACCCAAAGTAACACAAACCAGGGCTCTGATACCAACTTAATGTAACGCCCCTATTAGGAGAGGGAACGTCACATTATTAAACATAAATGAAAATGCAGAAAAATAAAATTTTTCTAAATTAAGACCCGGTTCATTTAATTTAAAGTTAACTTCTTCGATGCTTTAATACGTGAGTAAAACAACAGTATATATTTTTTTTTGTTAATTAATAAATAAAACTAAGTGACGAAGCTGGAATGGCAGTAAAGAGTAAGACAGGAAACCAAACTCACATCTGAATTACACGCATATATATATATATATATATTTTGAATATCAACTGCACTTTAGATACAAGCCTGGAAATTTCCAAAAAGCAAAACTATACCTGCCTATGGATTTTACATACACATCCCCCAGAATATCAAAATATACAGCCCACCAAAAATAATACATCAGGCCCCCAAAATAAAACCCTGGCAGCCATCAGCAACTACCAAAAAAATCAGTCCCTCAGAGGAGAAGGGACCGTATCCGGGTCCTCAGCAGGATCCTCCTTGTCCGAGGAAACCTCTATCGGGACCACAGAGCCACGGGCAGGAGCCCGAGCGGTGGAATCGAAAGAGTCCTCCTGCGGGGTGTAGTAACGATCACCCCACATCTCACGGATGGGCAAGTAGAACTCCAGTTGCAGGCTGACATAGCAGGTGAGAATAGGCATCTCATGACCTCTCCAAGCTAGAGAAATCGACACGTCCCCTAGGTAGACATAGCGATCGGAACTCAAGTTGATATGCCAACACTCCGGCCCTCCAAGGAAGGTCAGACGCACATCGCCTAGAAATCCGTGCATACGTGCCTCCATCGTCTCCAGTAGAAGCTAGTCTTGATCGGGCCAGAAGCTAGGGAAATCAGGGGCTTCAACCTCCTTGCCATCGTCTTCGGTAGATACCGTATACACACACGCAGCAAATAATAGGAATACGAGAAAGAGGTAAGATATCCTACCATCTTTACCAATTATAGCAGCCAGAAACCAAACGGCGCAACGCGCCCAAATAGCAATTCAAAACAGCATTTCCAATTAATAAACAGTAGATCCAACAGTAAGCAAACAAACAATTCCAAGTAGATGTTCATTACAGTAATGATCAAACAATTCACAAGTACAAAAAATAATGATTTACAATGACAGATTATTTCATGATGCACATGCATGCTTTCCCAAATTCCTACTCCATGAGCTAGACACAAACAGTTAGAGAGAAAGATCAAGGGACATGTCTGTAACTCGGCTGCCACAGCCAAAGTGCTAAAATCAATAATTCTCACGTGCACATCCAGGCATTGTACAGACATTCCACGCTCGATCACGATATAGGACAGTGTCTCGGTCCGGATCATCGGTGCGTTTGCATCGGTTTGCCCCACGGGTAGGAGAGCTACCAACTGCCCATTGTGGAGGACCCGCACCCCGACGCCCCCAAGGTCAAACACCACCTACACTAGTCTACTCGCACCCGCGCTAAGGTGTGTTCAATCTCCTAGGCAACTTGGCCTTACAACAGTCCACAGGACATTCACGATGCATAAGACCCTATGCATGAACATGTATGATTCACAATTTCATACCATTCCATAATATGCCACAATTGGCCAAGAGAGCATCAATGCATAAATGGTCACTCACATAGACCCACAATGTCATAATATTGAAATCAAATAAGGTAATACATTTCTAAAGTCCGTTATGCATTCTTATTCAAGATTTGTCATCCTACAAGGATCCGTCACTAAGTAAGTCCTCAAAATCAATTAAGTTTTTCTAAAGCAATCTATGCTCATACACTTAGAAGATTATTCTAAGGTCTCAAGATCTCACACTCTCTTGTTCTTGCTCTTGAAAAATTCCTTAAGCTTCATGACAAGTTCATTTCTTGGTTCTTTAAAATTTATGAATCTCCAATTTTATTTCATTCTTACAAATTTACTAATTTACTAATCTATTATCTATGTTTTAACCATTTAACTTTTCCAATCTCCAAGATTACCAAAATTTACATATTTAAGTCCCAATTTGCCCTAGAGGCCGTGGCCTCCCTAAAGGGTTCAATCCTCAATTTTTCCATTCCATTGATTTTATACTACACACTTGATTAATTTAACCATTCACTTGTTAAAACTTGTTCACAAAGAACACATCCATTTAACCCTCAAAACCGTGGCCACCCAAGAGCCATTCCAAATTTATTTTCTTCCATTTCAAGCCATCCAATCCAATCCAATATATTAATATACACAATCAATCCAATCAAGGTCATGAACTCCATAAAAATCAACATATAAGCATACTAATCACAAAGTCAAAGGATAACCCTCATTAGGGTTTTTCCACAAACAACACAATCAAGGTTCCTAAATGCTAATAGAGGTTGAGGAGGAGTGTCTTCCTCTTACCTAAGTGTAGAAATCAAGAGAAACCTCAAGAAATCTCCTTGTAATTTCGGATTGTATCTCCAAGAAAACCTAGAAATTTTGACTTGATTAGAATAACATATGGACATGAAAAATGGAGTGTAGATGGTCATTAGAACATTATTGAAACCGAAAATGAAGAGAAGAGAAGAAGAGTCTTGAAGCTTACCCAAAAACCCTAACCTTGAAGCTTGAAGAAAGTGATGAAGATGGTGGAATTTCAAGATGCTCCAAGCAAGAAAGATGTTTAGGAGGGGGAGAGGATTAAGAAAATGTGGTTGGAAGAAAATTTTGTGAAGATTGAGGGTGAGGAAGAGGGCTGGCCGTAACTCTCATGTAGAGAGAAGGAGGAGAAATGTTTTGTGAAGAAGGAAGAAGAAAGGAAGAGAGAGAAAGTGTTTTAGGTTAAAATGAATTTTGGGTGGTAAAATGAATTAATGAAAGCAAACAAATTTCCTTCCCCTTTGTTTTGGGCTGTTGCCGAGTTTGAGGAGAGAGAGAGGAGAGAGTTTTTGGCTTCCCTTGGAAGCTAAGGGCCATTTGGTCATAGCTTCTCAAAGAAACTTTGATTATTTTACATTAAATTTGAATTAAAGTGAATTGATTAGACATAAAGTAGATTGCATTAGGATAATGTGATAAAATTTTTATTACCTGCTATTATCCAATGGATAATAGTTACACTTGATAGAAGTTGTAACATCCCGAAAAATATCTATTTAAGTATAAATGATCATTTTATATTATTCTTGATTGTTAGGAATTTTTCTGGAATTTTTCGGAAACGACGAATATTTTAATATATTTCTCGTTTTACGTGTACACTGAGCTGAGAATTGCTGAGGTCAGTGTAACGCTCCGAAAATTAATTATTTCACCACCAATAGTCATTTTCTAATATTTGTGATTTATGTGAATTTTTTTGGAATTTTTCGAAAACGATGAATATTTTAATATATTCCTCGTTTTGCGCAAAACTTGAGCAGAGTCGGGAAAACGACTGTAATGCTTCAAAAATTGGAAAATTATATGGCGAATAGTCGTTTTATAATATTTGTAATTTTTTAGAATTTTTAGGAAATTTTCCGGAAACGTTGAATATTTTAGTATATTTCTCGTTTTACGTGCGCACTGAGCAGAACCATAGAAACACGATGTTTCCTCCGCGAACCTTGGACTATGGACATGTCGATGAGGGATCTTGTTAAACCCGAGACTTGACACAGTTTACGAGATTTCACAATTTTCGAGAAATCTTAACAGATAAAATAAATCAATAATGCGAAAAATTTATCTGTCAGATTGATAAAATACTGACTTCTATCAACTGTAACTATTATCCATTGGATAATAGCATGTAATAAAAATCCTATCACATTATCCAAATAAAATCCACTTTATATTTAATCAATCCACTTTAATTCAAATTTAATGTTAAATAATCAAAGCTTCTTTGAGAAGCTTTGACCAAACAATGACCCAATGCCCTTGGCTTCCTTGAAGCCAACTCTCTCCCCTCTCTCTCTCTCTTCACGGCTGGAAGCAGCCCATGGAGTGGGGAAATTGTTTCATTTCATTTATTCTTTTCTCACATAATTTCCATAATTATCAAAACACTTTCTCTCTCTCCTTCTTCTTCTTCTTCACTTTGGTTTTCTCTCCTTCTTCTCTCTACCCATCTCCACGGCCAGCCCCTCTTCTTTTCCCTCAACCATCACAAAAATTACATCTAAATACATTTCCTTAATCCTCTCACCATTTGAAGCATCTTTTCTTCTTGGAATTTCTTGAAATTCCTCCATCTTCACCATTTTCTCCAAGCTCCAAGCTTTGAGCTTTTTGGGTAAGTTTCATGACCATTCTTCCTTTCCTTTCATTTTCGTGGTTATGGTCTTCATGTTGGTTATCCATGCTTCATTTTTCAAGCATTGGTATTGATTTAACAAAGTCACCATTTTTAGGGTTCTTGGTGGGTGCAAATCCAAAAATTCAAAGAAGATTCTTGGTGTTCTTCTTGTCCTCTTCACTTAGGTAAGAGGAAGACACTCCTCCTCAACCTCTATTGGCATCTAGGAATCTTGGTTGTATGATTTGTGGAAAAACCCTAATGAGGGCTATTCTTTAAAATTGATTGATTATTATGTTTATGAGATAAATTTGTGATGATTGTGATCTTGGATTGATGGATTGTAATTGGAAATATATTGGATTGGATTTTGTGATGAAAAATGAGAGAAAAAAATATTGAAGAAGCCTTCTTGGAGGCTCACGGTTTTAGGCTAGGATTTTAGGTGAATTTGTGATTAAATTGTAACTTGCATAAGACTTAAATTAATCAATGGATAACATAGAATTTAGTGGAAGAAAAATTTGGAATGGAAACTCCTATGAGGGCTACGGTTTTGGGGCCAAGAAATGAGGCTTTTTGGTGAACTAATTTAACAAGTGAACAATTTAAAGAACTAAGAGAATGGCATGCAAGATGATGACTTGAAAGGATTCGAAATTGGAGCCATTGTGAGGCCACGGCCTCTAGGGCATTTTTAGGTGTAAGTAGGGGATTTTGGTAAGTTGGGAGCATAAGCAATTATGTGATTAAAAACCTATGTAATGGGATAGTTAATTGATGAATTGGAAGAATTTAATAAAATCAAGACTTCATAAATCTTAAAGGACTAAGAGAAAAAGTATCATAAGATTTAAGGTAATTCTAAGTGAGTGAAGAACATGAGAGTGTGAGGCCTAAGAGCTTAAACAAATTGCAAGTTATGGGAAATTGAATCGCCTTGGAATATTAAATTGATTACAAGAATTGATTTTGAACATGAACCTTGAAAAGGGAAACAAATTCTAAGTTAGGATTCATAATGAACCTAATGACGCATCAATTAACTTGATCTTTATATTATGATTTTATGGGTCCATGTGAGTGACCATTTGTATATTGATGCTTATATTGGCCTAATATGACATGTTATGGAATTGTATGAGATTGTGGATCATACATGTTCATGCATAGTATCTTATGCATTGTGAATGTCCTTGTGGACTATTGTAAGGCCAAGTTGCCTAGGAGATTGAACACACCTTAGTGCGGGTGCGAGTAGACAAGTGTGGGTTATGTTATGACCTCGGGGGCGTCGGGGTGCGGGTCCTTCATAAGGGGCAGTTGGTAGTTCCTCTGCCTGTGGGGAAAACCGATGCAAATGCACCGACGATCCGGACTTGACACTGTTCTATATCGTGATCTAGTGTAGAATGTCTGTACAATGCCATGATTGTGCACGAGAAAATTTATTGATAGCACTGGCCTCGGCGTGAGTTACATACATGTCTCCTGATCTTTCTCTCTGACTGTTTGGGTTTAGCTCCATGGAGTAGGAATTTGGGAAAGCATGCATGTGAGTCATGATATACATAGTCATTGTTAATATTTATTTTTCCATATCTATGACTGATTTGATTATTACTGTGATGACTATCTGCCTGGAATTGTTTATTTGCTTGCCGTTAGAATTACTGCTTATTAGTTGAATATGATATTCTGAATTGCTATTTGGGCGCGTGGCGCCGTGCTGATTCTAGCTGCTATAATTGGTAATGATGGTAGGATGTCTTACCTCTTCCTTGTATCTCTATTACTTGCTGTTTGTGTGTATACTGTATTGATCGAAGACGACGGCAAAGGGGCAGAAGATCCCGATTTTCCTGGCTTCTGGCCCGAACAAGATTAACTTCTACTGAGACGATGACGGCAAGTATGCGCGGATTTCTTGGTGATGTGCGTCTGACCTTCCTCGGAGGGCCAGAGTGCTAGCATATCAACTTGAATTCCGATCGCTGCATCTACTTGGGAGATGTGTCGATTGCCTTAGCCTGGAGATGTCATGAGGCACCTGTCCTCACCTGCCACATCAGCCTGCGACTGGAGTTTTACTTGCCCATCCGTGAGATGTGGGGCGATCGTTACTATACCCCATGGGAGGACTCCTTTGATTCCACCGCTCGGGCTCCGTCTCGTGCTTCTGTGGTTCCCATGGAGGTTTCCTCAGAAGAGGAGGATCCTGTTGAGGATCCTGATACGGTTCCTCCTCCTCTGAGGGATTGATGTTGCTGGTAGCTACTGATGGCTGCCAGTTTTTATTTTATTTTGGGGGCCTGATGTATTACTTTTTGGTGGGTTGTATATTTTGTTATTTCTGGGGGATGTATATGCATGATTCCTTGGGGCAGGTATAGTTTTGCTTTTTGGAGATGTCCAAGCTTGTATTTAAAATATAGTTGTATTAAAATATATATATATATATATATATATATATATATATATATATATATATATATATATATATATATATAAGTGTATGTTATTTTATTCTTTTTTTATTCTTTACTGTTATCCATATTCCACGCTATTAAATTAACAAAAAAAAAATATACTGCCATTTTCCTACGTATTAAAGTATCAAGCAAGTTAACTTTTAATTAATTGAACTGAGTCTTAATTGTCGTTTGAAAATTTAATTTTCGCATTTTCTTTTATTTGACAATGTGACGTTCCCTCCCAAAAAGGGGCGTTACAGAAGTCAGTATTTAATTAATCTGACAGATAAATTTTGCACAGTATTATTTTACTTTATCTGTTAAAATTTCTCGAAAGACGTAAAACCTCGTAAACTGTGTCCAGCCTCGAGTTTAGTAAGATCCCCTATTGACGTGTCCATAGTTCCAGGTTCATGGAGAAAACATCGCATTTCTCCAGTTTCGTTCAGTGCGCACGTAAAACGAGGAATATATTAAAATATTCGACGTTTCTGGAAAAATCCTAGAAAATTCTCAAAAATTATAAATATTGTAAAACGATTATTCGTCTAATCATTTCCCAATTTTTGAAATATTACGGTCGTTTTTCCGACTCTGCTCAATATGCACGCAAAACGAGAAATATATTAAAATATTCGTCGTCTCTGAAAAATTCTGAAAGAATTCACATAAATCACAAATATTAGGAAATGACTATTTGTGGTAAAATAACTAATTTTCGGAGCGTTACACTAACCTCAGCAATTCTCAGCTCAGTAGGCACGCAAAACGAGAAATATATTAAAATATTCGTCGTTTCCGAAAAATTCTAGAAAAATTCCTAAAAATCAAGAATATTATAAAATGATTATTTATAATTAAACAGATACTTTTCGAGATGTTACAAGAGGGAGATTTGATCTCATCAACCATGTGTGGTGATGAGAAAATGGATTGTATGTGTATGAAGAATCCATAAGAATTCACTTGTTTGATTGTTTAAATGCTTTCCTATTTGTTTTTGATATTGTTTGTATGCATGTCTATAAGCTTTAAAATATATTGTATGTGTTGATATATGCATGATTATTAATTAGGATGTGAATAATATGTAAGGTTTGCATGAGTGTTCCAAAGAACACAACAATGGAGCTTTCAGCTTCAACAAAGAAAAGAGAACCAAAATGTTCTCAATCATTTTCTAAAGGATGGAATTAATGGAATTAGGTAAATTAATGAACTCCAAAATGATTTTGAAGATGGAAATTGATCCAAAGATCAAATGCCAAGGTTTTGCTAAATTCGGCCAACATGCCTTCTAAATGTGTAATCAATCCAAAATTTATTTTATAAGTGTAGATTAGATGTTTAACCTAAAAAGAATACATTTGCAATAGATTTTCAAGATTTAAAGAGGTAAACAAATTTTTTATTAGAAATATAGTATAAGAAAGAAATGAACAAAACTCTTGAAAAATACTTACCTTTGAGTTTTAAAGCAAGATACTAATTTTCAAAGTGTATTCTTTGTTAATAAACTAAACAAAAGAATTTTTAAAGGAAAAACGTAGAAGACACCTTTTTAATAGATTTTATAGACAAAATGCTATCAAAATTTATTAGAAATAGACAAATAAGAGAGAACGTTTTATATATTTATAACGTAAGGAAAATATTCTACGTAGTTTAAAAGTATGAAAAATAGCTTACGCAGTTTTAAAATAGAGATTTTAAAGCTTTTCGGTTAAGAAAACGATTTAAAAATCTTACGCGATTGAGAAAACGATTTAAAAATACTACACGATTTAAAAAAAACAAAATATATTTACGCGATTTAAAAACATTTGTAAAAGCGACGCGATTATGAAAACACGATAAAATTTCTATGTGATTAATTGGAACAGTGAGTTTTGCTGTCGGACCAAAGTAGTGGACTCGGACATATTGAGATATGGTACTGTCAAGTGGTGACGTACTATATATTGGAATTTTGAGATTGAGGGCGTTTTTGTAAATATGATAATATTTTGAGACTAATGGTAATTTAGTAATTATTGTTCTTATTCATGCATTGAGTTGTGTCAATTTGGTTGACATTGATGATTGATTGACGAGACGAATTACACCGTGTTGTCAGTGTGATAAGAGTAGTGTGGTTCATCTTGTGTGGACTTGGAGGCATTAGTGTGCAGAGTATTCCATATGTGGACAGTTGGTCGCTCCTCTGGGTCATGGTAACTGGCAACACACTAATGATCTCGACACGCACTATACTTAATTGAGATCTTGGGAAGACTGTTTAGTACAATGCCTGTAGTGCATGACATGTTTGGACTGTGTAGTACTACACTACGTTGGACAGTGGGCTATAGACACGACGTTTGACAGTGTAATAGTTTGGTTGGGCAGCCTGAGGTACTGATAGTTCTCTTCGGGTCATTCTCTCTGATGTTTGTGTCTAGCTCTATGGAGTAAGAATGAATCATATTGCATTTGCATTTATGTCATGCATCATAACATTATTATTTGTGATATCATTTGATATATTGAAGTGTATGGTTATTTATGATACTGTGGTATGCCATTCTTGTGTTATACTGTGCTATTATCTATGATGTTATAGTATGCTTTATTGTATTAAACTGTGATGTCTGTTGTATTGTCATTTTCTTATTTGCCATGCTGGTATTTGATGTAGATTGTCTCACCTCTTTATTTGTATGTGTTTATGTATAATTATTTTATTTCTGTAAAGAGTTTGAGGCAGAGGTAGAGAAATAGCCTCTTGAGATATTATACCCTGAGGATCAGTAGATGGACGACCAGTTCGACGAGTGCGAGCCGTCTGATTATCCATATCCTTTGGATTGATTCTGTGATCATGGCATTGCCGGGATTTCTTGGTTTCGTGAGACTGGAGTTCCATGGAGGTTCGGAGGCCTGGCGACTACAAGAGGATCGAGGATCGGTGATCTACTTGGGACGTCTGACTGTGTCTCTATGTGGAGAGTTTGATGCTGAGCCTGTCTTTACTACGGCCTTGTATTTACATCTAGAGATGCCGTTGGATCTGAGGCGTCACTGGGGAGGACTTTTTCGTGTTCCCAGTGAGATCAGTATAATGTCA
Organism: Ormosia emarginata; assembly: GCA_029884605.1. Taxonomy (NCBI): domain Eukaryota; kingdom Viridiplantae; phylum Streptophyta; class Magnoliopsida; order Fabales; family Fabaceae; genus Ormosia; species Ormosia emarginata. Next base: position 12,586,789 of record JAQQTP010000063.1, on the reverse strand, counting down.
ACAGCACGGACTCCTATCCGTAGAACTGTGAGACATCCTGGATTTCTATCACCCGAGGTTTCATTTAAGAGTGATCCTTTGGAGGGTTACAAAACTTTGATGTGCACTTGGACATGTCTATGTTTTGTATTATACTAACTTTTTACTGCTTTATTTAAATATTGTGTAGTTGTAAATTATTTGTATAACTTAAGATACAATCATATGTATATTATGTGTGTGATAACAGTTTACTTTATTTTATGTTTCATGTTATTTTATAATGATATCCAATATAAAAAGGAAAAAATTTACAACTCATATTAATTATGTATCAAACGTTTTGTAACTTGGGTAAGGTTTTATTTTATTGCATCATAAATGTGGCATCCCCACAAGGGTTTATTTTATTATCTATGATGTTATGGTATGCTTTATTTTATTTTCTTCTTTTTTCTTTCCTTTTCACCTCCTTTTTCTCTCCTTTTCTTCTACCTTTTAGCAGTTGTTCTTGGCTCTGTTCTAGTTCTATTTTGAGAGCTAAAACCATGTGTAACAATGGAGGAAGAACAAAGAAAGACAAGGTTGATGTGGGAGGAGATGGAAGAATGAAAAAATGAGAAATGAAATGGGAAGAATGAGAAGCTTTTCTTCTCTGTTTCTAGTTCAATATTGAGCTAGAGAGGGAAGGAAAGTGACGAAGAAAGATAAGAAAAAGAGACAGAGAGAGAGAGGGATAGAAATATCTAAATATTGGATGACTAAAAATTAATCTTAGAACTTTTGTATCTACTACGTACAATTTAATTTTTCAAAATTAAGTTTTCAAGTGTCCATAAATCTTATAGAATATTTTAGGACTCAACTTAGTCCTCAGATCTACTTTTTCATAATTTTTTATATACTCATATTCATTAAATAAACTACATTACTTTTTCAAATTAAATCGATCATGTAAAATAGGTAAATATGTACGCCTTAAATTATTTTTCATACCAAAATATTCTCCATATTTTACTTTATATTTCTATGAAATTTCATGATTTTCTGAGCTGTTTAACTGTACCGGTTATTTCTCATTAGTATCCTTAAAAATACTACATTAACTTAGTTGACTCTCTAAAATTTTCTACAACTCTTATCAATTATTTATAGTTAGGAAATAAATTTTTCATATTTATTTCCATCATATCAACTGATTCTGTAGATACCTTAATTATTCTCTTATACTCAGTGTTATAGAATTACGCTCAAACTAGTTTAGAAAATTATCTGAATTAACAGATAACTCTTACCAGAATTACTGAGCTACTATAACCCTGATTAAGATCAGTAGTTTAGGGAGGATGTTACAAGCTTCCTCTAGGATCCTCTCTTTGATCTTTGACTTTCTTGGAACACAAAGTTTGTCGCTAAACTTTCTCATCCCATCATCAGTCATATTAAAATCCTCTTGGGCTCCTAAAAAGATTTGCTCACTAATGTCCCTTACAGCTTCATCCTCTTTTTAAGCTTCTAAAATCTGAATTCTTAAGTCATTTACTATGTCCACTCTGCTCACAGCGAGACTGTGTGGCATCACAATCACCGTAAGATTCAAATCCCCGAAACTCTTGAGAGGTTCACTCTCTTAGACCATCATTCGAGACACATGTAGGGATTTCTTACTTAGTGCATCAGCTACTACATTGACTTTACCCGGATGATACTTTAACTCAAAGTCATAATCTTTTAAGAATTCCATTCATCTTCTTTGCCTTATGTTCAACTCTTTCTGATCAAACAAGTACTTTAAACTCTTATTATCACTGAACACCTCAAACTAGACTCCATAGAGATAATGCCTCCAAATCTTTAAGGCAAATACTACAACTGCCAATTCCAAATCATACGTAAGGTAGTTCTCCTCATATGGCCTCAACTGCCTTGATGCATGGGCAACTACTCTTATATCTTGCATTAGAACACACCCTAATCCCATATTTGAAGCATCACAGTATACATCAAAGTTCTTATGGGGATCCGAAATTACCAACGTTGGCATAGTGGTCAACCTTTTCTTTAGCTCTTAGAAACTATTTTCACAATCTTGAGTCCACACAAAAGTACTATCCTTCCTAGTCAACCTAGTCAAAGGTAGCGCTAATTGAGAAAAATCCTTGATGAACCTTCTATAATACCCGGCTAGGCCTAGAAAGCTCCTAATCTCGGTCACAGTGGTGGGTCTTTCCCACTATAACACTACTTTAACTTTACTAGGGACTATTGAGATTCCTCCTTGAGAGATCACATGCCCTAGAAAACTGAACTTCTGTAAGCCAAAACTCACACTTTGATAGCTTGACAAACAATTTCTTTTCTTTAAGCATCTCTAAAACTACCTTTAGATGTTGCTCATGTTCTTCCATTATTTTGGAATAGATTAGGATGTCATCAATAAACACCATAACAAACCTGTCTAGGTAGGGTCTAAAAACTTTGTTCATGTAATCAATAAACACTGTTGGAGCATTCGTCAACCCAAAGGACATCACAAGGTACTCATAATGCCCATACCTAGTTCTGAAAGCACTTTTAAGGATATCCTCTCTCCTAACTCTGATTAGATGATATCTGGATCTTAGATCAATCTTGAAAAATATTGAAGCTCCTCTTAATTGATCTATCAGATCATCCATTCTAGGCAATGGATACTTTTTCTTGATGGTTACCTTGTTCAACTGTCTATAGTTAACACATAACCTCATGGTACCATCTTTCTTCTTCACTAATAACATTGGTGCTCCCTAAGGAGAAACACTAGGTCTAGTGAATTGCTTGTCCAACAACTCTTCTATTTGTTTCTTAAGCTCAGCTAACTCTAGAGGTGCCATCCTATAGAGTGCTATAGAGATAGGTCCTATACCAGGCACTAAATCTATAGAAAACTCTATTTCTCTCTCCGGTGGCAACTCAGCTACGTCACTCGGAAATACTTCTAGGTATTCCCTCACCATATGTATACTATCTAGGTTTTACTAAACCTCTACATCTAAAAAGAAAATAAGAACATATCCTAGAGCTACTTCTTCCAAGCAGTGATTGACCTGATTAGCATTGAGATAAACAAACTTGGAAGAAATAATTCTAGTAGGAGTATCAGACAAAGACACTAAAGTCTTATATGAACAATTTAAGACTACATGATTGGATAACAAGCAATCTATTCCAAGGATGACCTCTATATCTACGAGTGGTAAACAAATAAGATTTACAAAGAAGACTCTTTCTTCTATCCTTATACAACAATCACAACATACTTTTGAAGTTATGACTGGTTTACTGGTTGGTGTAGGAACAGATAGGTCATAAGGTAGTTCTGAAACAAGCAAATCCAACATCCTTACACAATCATAAGAAACAAAAGAGTGGGATGCTCCTGAATCATACATGACATTTAAAAGATGATTAAGAATTATGCCTTTACTTTAATAAGGTTGGAAGACTGGGCCACCTCATTCCCGCCTAGAGTATAAACTCTCCATTTGGCTAACGGATTTGGGGTAGGCTCATTTTCCTTTCTTTGGAACAATCTCTGGAAAAATGTCATGGCAGCTCACAAGTGTGGCACACGGACTAGCCCGTTAAATATGGTTTGCCTCCATGTATTTTCTTACACTTAGGACATCTGGGTATCTTAGAATCTTTATGTACCTGCTTGCTCTTCCCTTGAGGACTATTTGTTTTAGAAATGCCCTTCTTAAACTTATCATCCTCACACTTCTTTTTCAGAAATTCTTGTGACTTCTGCACTAAAAGAACCTTGTTGTCACATTCTCCCACAATTCGGCACTTGCTTACCAAAGAGGGAAAATCTCTAATCTCAAAGAGTAGAATGACCCTCTGCATATCTTCTCTCAAACCTTTGTCAAATTTTGATGCACTTCCATGCTTCATCTGGATTAAATCTGATGTAAGAAGAGAACTTTGATAACTCGTCAAATTTGGCCATATACTAACCAATTGACATCTCGCCTTGCAAAAGCCTTAGAAATTCCATCTCCTTTGCACTTTGCACATTCTAAGGAAAATACTTTCCCAAAAAGGAATTTCTAAACACTTCCCAAGTGATAAGAGTTCTGGTTGCATCTAATAACCTCTTTGCAACAGTCCACCAGTTTTCTGTGTAACGCACCAAGATCCAACAACCGCGGCACAATCGTCATTACACCACAGTTACTAAATCCAAGTGTGTCACAGTCATGATAACAGTCATTCAAAATTCTCAGGAGTCTATATATATATATATATATTTGACAATATGCATAAGTAGAAAATACGAGCCTCGAATGAAATATAAATATATTCGACCCATAATACAACCACAAAATAGAATCATTTCCTTATATATTTTATAGTCAATTTACACAAAGCACTGATAACATAAATGTAATAATTACAGAGTCAAATGAAATACAGCAGGAATAAAACACGTAAAAGGGGAGAAGTAATAACCCAGGGATGGGTACTACCAGCAGACAAAGCCGCAACCCCATATGCATATGACACTCAGTGTCCCAGTTGGCACAACAGGCACCAATGCCTCCTCGCAGTTGCACTCCTATGAAATCAAAGAAATCTTGTCCAGGTTCCTAACCCCATCGGCAAGGTGTGGTTCCCCATCATCCTCTTCCCTGCCTTTTATCAAATATGAATATAAAACAGCAATACAGAAATATAGGAAAGAGGTGAGACACCCGTCATTCATTACCACTATTGGCAGCAAGAAAATAGCACGGCGCAAAGCGCCCACCGAGCAATACAGTTCATACATTTATCAATAACCACAGCGGAAATTATAACAAAAGCAATTCAATTCTAAGCAATAATCAGAGTCAATAACAACAGTGATATTTATAGTAAGGGTAGAACAACAGTAAGCAATAGCAGGCAAATTACAATAGTATTTCCAGAAATCAGCACAACAATCAGATAATCATTTACAGGTATTCATGCTTAACAGTTTATAAGACCAGTAATGAACGATGCACAATGCATGCTTTCCTAATTCCTACTCCATGGAGCTAGACTCAATCAAGCGGAGAGAAAGATCAGGAGACATGTCTGTAACTCGGCTGCCGAGACTAGTGCTATCAATAAATTTTTCTCATGCGCAATCATGGCATTGTACAGACATTCTACACTAGATCACGATATAGGACAGTGTCAAGTCTGGATCGTCGCTGTGTTTGCATCGGTTTGCCCCACGGTACAGAGGAGCTCTAAACTGTCCATGTGAGGGACCCGCACCCCGACGCCCCCAAGGTCATAACACGACCCACACTAGTCTATTCACACCCGCACTAAGGTGTGTTCAATCTCCTAGGCAACTTGGCCTTACAACAGTCCACAAGGACATTCACAATGCATATGACACTATGCATGGACATGTATGATTCACAATTTCATACCATTAAATATCATGCCACAATAGGCCAATATAAGCATCAACATATATTCCTTATCACACACATATCACAATTTCCATGACATGAATCCAAGAATTCCATTTTCAAAATCATTTCTTCTCTATCGGTATTAATACATATTCCTATCATGTTTAAGTAAGGTAAAATCCTTGAATCCAGAGTTTTTAGGTTATGTTTGAGTTACAGAGGACAAAGAACCATAATCTCAATCATTTCCAACTCAAAAATCTCATTTTTGGGTCTTGGTAATCGATTACATCACCCTGGTAATCGATTACACAAATAACACAGATCCACATAATCGATTACAATGTCATTGTAATCGATTACATGATCCCTGAATCACGTTTCGTAACTTCAAGGCCCTGTAATCGATTACGGCCGTAGTGTAATCGATCACCGGTTAGAACCCCCGTAATCGATTACCCACAAGTTGTAATTGATTACGTGATTCCCAGAAGCACCATTTCATAAGATCATAGGCTTGGTAATCGATTACACCATTCTTGTAATCAATTACAAGCTAGACAGAATCTCTGTAATCGATTACACACAAGATGTAATCGATTACCAGATTTCCAGAATCACAGTTTCGTACCCTTAAGAGCTTGGTAATCGATTACAAGCCTCGTGTAATCGATTACCACACGTAATCTTGCAGAAAACAGAGTTCTACAGGTCCTCTAACTCAAACCAAACCATTCCTCATCATATTTAATCAACAAGATACTCAAATACACCTTCAAATCATGCAAGAGACTTCAATAAATCATACAAACCCAACAAAATACACTATCATCAAGAACAACATAAAAAATGAGAGAACTTTGTTCATGAATTCAAAAATCAACAACAACACACATACAAGACATTCCCTTACTACCAAGATTGGTTGAAGAGGATCATCTCCCTCTTACCTATTTGGAAGACAACACAAGGTGTTACCTCTTCTTGCCCTATATTTTCGTTTTCCCTTCAAGAAGAACACCAATGTGAGTGATTTCCATAATGTCCACTCAAACCATGGAAAAATGAGTACTTGGTCACATAGGTGACCAAGAAAAACGAAAATGAGAAGAAAGTGAAAGAAAGGTTAAGACTTTACCTCCAAGCTCAAAGCTTTAGCTTCAATGGTGAAAAATAGAGGAAGAAGAAGAAGAACCAAAGGATGACCACCAAGGAGGATGGTCTTGCAATGGTGTAATAAAGCTAGAAATGTGATGGTGAAGCAAACTATGGAGGTTGCCTCAGGAAGTGGGTGTACGGTGGAGGAGGAAGAAGAAGAGAGGAAGAGAGGAGAAATGTGTTAAATGTTTGGTGTTTAGAAAAATGAAGATGAGTCAATAGAAGGAAGAAAACAACTTTGACTCCCCTAAAAGGAGTGTCTGCCGTGGAGTGAGAGGAGAGGGAAGAGAGAGAAAAATGTGTTACAAGGGAAATTGCTAGGAAGCTTCCCATAACAAGCTTGGATTAAATTTAATCTTTCTTTTGAAATTAAAACTAATAGATGTGATACAAAAATTAGATTTTGAATAATGTGATAATATTTTTAATACATGTTATTATTTATTGGATAATAATTATAGCTGGCAAAAGTCAGCGTTAATAAATCTGACAGATTAATTCTTCGCAGTATCTTATTATTTCATCTGTTAAAATATCTCGAGGGACGTGAAACCTTGTAAACTGTGTCCGGCCTCCGGTTTAGTAAGATCCCTCGTCGACGTTTCCATAGTTCAAGGTTCTCGAGAAAAATATTTCATTTTCCCGACTCTGCTCAATATGCACGCAATACAAGGAATATATTAAAATATTCGTCGTTTCCAAAAAATTCTGAAAGAATTCACATAAATCACAAATATTAGAAAATGACTATTCGTAATAAAATTTTCCAACTTTGGGAGCATTACAGACGTTCTGCCAATTCAGCTCAATGTGCGCGTAGAACGAGAAATAATATTAAAATATTTCAAATTCTCAGAAAAATCTAGAAAAATTCTTAAAAATTCCAAATATTGTAAAATGACCATTTATCCTAAAATTATAAATTTTCGGGATGTTACATTCTGCCTCCCCTTCTAACATAAAGGAAACAAAAAGAACCCTTTGATTGTCTAAGCACGTCATGACTGTGAAAATCTTCTCCATTCCCTTCAACCATCTAATTACTCGTATCGAGTCGTATTCCCCCTTGAACGGTGAAGGATTGGTCTTCTTGAATTCTGACAAATCCACAAAGTTCTAGTTCCTTCCAAACTGTACCTCCCATACTGGTGGTGGTACAGGTGGTGGTGTTAGTGGTGAAGGTGGGTTATTTTCCATCTTCTCTAAAACCCTTCCAGTGACAACTACTTGGTCTCTCATGGCATTGACAATTGCGGTGTCAGCAGCCATCTGCTCCCTTATGGCATTAGCCATTGCCCTAACAGCATCTGCTTGACGAGCGCCGAACTCACCAAAATTGTAACCGAGTTATGCCTATGGCTTGTAGCATAGGAAACAACATTGGATCATCTCTCAATGATTTTAAAATGCAATTTGATCAAAGCAAGTGAAAATGGGGGGGTTTGGCAAGATTAAAAATGTAGAACAGAAATAAAATTGAGTTAAAACAGAATTACTAAAACAACCAATCCAAGAAAATTGTCCAAACTTGATTTTAATTCATCCTTGATTACTAAAAGTCCATTCAAATATCAATCAAGTCCTTGGTCTTAGATCACGTCAAGATGCCTCTCAATGATCCACAGATTTTCTACTAGAAACGCTTCTAGATTTCAATTAATTAGGATTAGACAAATTAAACATTCATCCAAACCGAAATCAACTTAAAAGCCAAGATCCAACTAAGTTAATCATTTCATCAAACACCTTCAATGCCTTGTTTAATCTCTGAGTTCATCTCTTTGCACATGATAATTAAGCAATTAACATATTAAAATTCCAATTAAGCAACTAAAATTAACAAAGAGAATAAGAAGGAGAGAAACTTGATTAATATATGAATGTTAACAATAGAAACGAAATCTCAAGATTAACAATCAAGTATGTTCAATCTCTTGGATTGATTTAAAGGCTCTACCCCTCTATGAATAGGAGGGGAGAACTCAGAAAAATAAAAAGGAAAGAACAAAAATGAAAATTAGAGATAAGGATGAGAAGAGAGTTCTAGAGAGAAAAAAGAAAAGTGTCCAAATGAGGATGCCTCGATTTTTGACTTCTAACCCCCTAATGTAACGCCCCTTTTTCTATATATATATATCCGCGAAGAAGGAACTCACACTGTAATAATAATATGAAACATAAAGCGAAATAAAGCGAATTGAAATGCAGAAATAGTAATTGTTTTTAAGCTCATAGGTCCAGTTAATTTTAGGGTTATTTAAACTCCTTAGCAAACGTCACTATTTTTTTTTGTTATACTTATTAAGTTGTTAAATTATATCAACACTAAGTAGAGTCAAAAAGTTAATTTAGAAGTTTATTACGTATAGAAATAATAATTAGAACGATCGTAATACAAGAATTCGACATGAGTGAAGCCATACACAATATATATATTCATACTTATATGCCTAAGCCTATTTAATTACATTGCAAAATATACAAAAAGCAAAGATGTACCCATCCAAAGTTATACAAATATACCCCAGCATGTATAGCAAAACGTCAGGCTTCCCAAAAAGATAGACGGTTAGCCATCAGTAGCTACCAATAGTATCAGCTCCTAAGACTGACGAGAAGGGACTGTAGAAGGGTCCTCCTCAGGGTCCTCTTCATCTGAGGAAACTTCCATTGGAGCGACAGAGCAACGGGAAGGAGCCCGAGCAGTGGACAAAAAGGAGTCATCACGTGGGGTGTAGTACATATCAGTCCACATGTCCCTAACGGGCATGTAAAACTCCAGCCAAACAAAAGTGTGAAAATCTAAAATAGGGGCGTCATAACGACCCCATGCTAAGGACACTGTCAGCTCCCCTTGGTACACGCATCGGTCTGTCTACACATTAATGTGCCAGTAGTTAGGTCCACCGTGAAAAATGATTCGAGTGTAGCCCAAAAATCCGCGGGGTCGCGACGTCATCCTCAATCACTTTAATCGTAGTCTGGCCAAAAGCTTGGAAAATCAGGAGCTTCCTTGTCTTCCTCATGAACGTCTTCTCAAAAGCACACAATCCAACAGAATACAAAAATAAAGGAAATATAGAAAGAAGTGAGACACCCAGCTTTTAGTACCAAATTGGCAGTGAGAAAACAAAACAGCGTTGGATGCCCACATATAACACAGTTCAAACATTTAATCACAGTAATAATAAAATTAACAACAAGGGCAAAATAACCGCAGATAGCAATAAAGCCACCAACAACAAATAAATAACAGTAATACTACCAGTAGTCAACGGTTCAGATAATTAAGCAATTATTATGGAAACAAAACAATTATAAATACTCATGATCAATGTACTATAGGACTGACAACTCATAATGAACAAGGTACCAAAAATTCCTACTCTATGGAGCTAGACATAAATATTTTCGGAGTGAATGATCAAACAGTAATGCCAGTATATCGTTAGCCTTAAAAATATAGTGTGCTTTATCTTATAAAAATGTTTGCGCAATTGGCTTATACATGGCACCTCGACAGTTGATCGCGATATAGGACAGCATCCCAGTCAGGATCGTCGGTGTGTCGCATTGGTCTATCCCACGGCTCCAGTGGAGCTGCCACTGTCTATTGTGAGACACCTACACCCCGACGCCCCCAGGGCCAACAACATATGACCTTACGCTTAGTCTACTCGTACCCGCACAAAGGTGTTATTCAAACTCCCAGGCACACATAACCTTCCTAACAATGTCCAACGGACAACATGTATGCATGACGACTCAATTTCAATCATGCATGTTCATCAATGATGCATTCATCATAAGCATACCACAATGGTGTTTAAACATATATATACACATACATATTCATTTCTCATCATCATCACATCATGATATTTTCAAGTATGAGATCCACAAGTGCTTAGCCCACATAAGGGTCCACAATAGCATAGAATCAATTTCCATGTTAATATATCTTTTAAGTGTTCATCCTCTATCACAAGTCCTCATTTTGGATCTACATTTTCAAAGTCTTATGCTTTGATTAATTATAACAAATTTTAGGTTAATGAGTCCATTCAAAACCGTGGTCCTCTACGAGTTTTTATCCAATTTAATTCTACCACTTATTAAAGATTATGCAAGTCTTTAATTTCTTAATTTTCCAAGGACGCACTAAGGCATCACTTGATCCCAATTTTTCACTATAAAACCGTGGCCACTATAGGTCATCAAAGTCTAAATTTTTCTACCACATTATGTATTAGTTACTTGATACTTAATTACTCAAATTTCATTTCTCAGAAGACCAATCCAATTCCCTAATTTCAAATGTCAAAACCGTGGCATCATAGGTCTTCTACGTTTCAATTTTTCTTTCCACTTTATGGATTAGCTTCGTAGTATCAATTCAATTAAATTTTTAGTTCACCATGATCATTCCAATCCCTTATTGCTCAAGCCAAAACCGTGGCATTAATTAGGGTAATGAACCCTTAGAATTTTCCATTCATAAATTTTTTATTATCATCATTCAACATTTAATTTCATAAGTGTTATGTATTAGTGTACAAAACAAATTTTTTCCTCAAAAATCTCCTCAAAACCGTGGCCTCCATGTTAGGGTAGGAACTTCCAAAATTTCCATTTAGCAACCCTAACATGATCATGCTCATTTAACACTTCTAATCCATTTAAGATTACAAATCAAACATTAGTCAAATCTAAGAACACATGAATAAACAAAACTCACAAAATACATGAACATACAAGGGTTCCCTCACCACCAATGTTGGGTGAAGTGAGTAGTCTCCCTCTTACCTAAGGAGAAATCATGAAAATGGTCTCCGTCAAGCCTCTTGAAGATTCGGTTTCAAGGCTCCAAAAACCTTAGGATTTTCAATCATCAAGAATCAATATTAGATAGGAAAAAGAATGGATCCATGGTCATCAAAGAGACCATGGAGCATGAAAATGAAGAGAAAAGGGAAGAAAGGTTGAAGCTTGATCTCAAAGTTAGAGACTTTACCTTGGAAGGCAATGGAGAAAGGTTGGGTTTTTCGAAGAAATTTTCTAAAGGAATGGTGTAGAGGAAATGGAGGGGAGCAAGGAAATGGTAGTTGTGAAGAGAAAGGAGAAGAAAAATGGGAGGAGAAGGGGCTGTAAAAGCCATAGCAATGGAGGAGTGTAGAGAAAAGGAAGAAGATGAAGTTTAGAGAGATAAGTAATTAGGTTAAAGTGAAGGCATTTGGTGAGTGTTAGGTTAAGTGTGCAAGTCACATTTCTCCCCTTTGGGCTTGGTCATTGCTGCGGCAATGAGGGGAGGGAGAGAGGGAAATTTGTGGCTTCTCATGTAAGCCAAGGGCAAGGTGGTCATTTGGCCAAAGCTTCTTGAAGAAGCTTCTTAATTAGGGTACATAAATTTGAATTAAAGTGAGCTTGATTAGACATAAAGTATATTACATTGGGGTAATGTAATAGAGTTTTTATTACATGTTATTATCCAATGGATAATTGCTACAGTCGACAGAAGTCAGTATTAATTTATCTGACGGATGGATTTTACACAGCATTTTGTTATTTATTTGTTAAAATTTCTCAAAAATCGTGAAATCTTGTAAATCGTATCCAGCCTCGGGTTTAGTAAGATCCCCAGTCGATGTTTCCACAGATGAAGGTTCTCGGGAAAAATATCTCATTTTCCCGGCTCAACTCAGTTTGCACGCAAAAATGATAAATAATATTAAAATATTCTGCGCTCTAAGAAAAATCCAAAAAAATTTCATAAAATCGCAAATATTATAAAATGAATATTTATAACAAAATAAATAAATTTTAGGGTGTTACAACACTTCCTAACAAATAAGAATTTCGTCCTCGAAATTCATACCTTAAAATAATTCTGGGTATTGCTCCTTTACTTTGTCCTCTAGTTCCCAAGTCGCATCTCTGGTCGTCTCGTTCCAGATTACTTTCACCAATGAAATGTCTTTTCCCCTGAGTTGCTTCACTCTCCTATCCACAATCCTCACATAAGTTGTTTCATAAGTTAAGTTCTCCTTTAATTGTACCAAATGAGGTGCAATGACATGATCAGGACTTGGAATGTATTTTCAGAGTTGTGACACGTGAAAAACATTATGGAGATTTAAAAGGAAAGGGGATAAGGCTATTTGGTAAGCAACAGGACCTATCCTACGAAGAATTTGATAAGGTCCAAGGAATTTTGGAGTGAGCTTTCTAGATTTGAGAACCTGACCGACCCCAATCGTAGGCGTGACTTTCAGAAATACATCCTCACCTTCTTCGAACTCAAGAGGTTTTCTTCTTTTGTCTGCATAACTCTTTTGTCGACTCTGAGCTGTTCTCATCTTCTCCTAAATCATTTTAACCTTCTCAGTTGTCTGTTGAATGAGAACAGGTCCGATTGTAAGCCGCTCTCCATCTTGATACCAACATAGAGGTGTTCGACACCTTCGTCCATATAGAGCTTCATAGGGTGTCATCCCTATACTTGAATGATAACTGTTGTTGTAGGTGAATTCTATCAATGGTAAGATTTCATCCCAACCTCCAGTTTGCTCTATAGCACAAGCTCTAAGCAGGTCCTCCAATGACTGAATTGTTCTCTCAGATTGATCGTCCATCTGAGGATGATATGCAGAACTTAATCGTAGCTTTGTTCCCATTGCTTCTTGAAGACTCTACCAAAACTTCGACGTAAATCGAGGATCTCGGTCAAGAACAATACTTGTAGGTACACCATGTAATCTGACAATCTCACTGATGTACAACTGAGTCAACCTCTCCAATGGATATCTTATGTTGATCGGTAAAAAGTGTGCTGACTTTGTAAGTTGATCCACAATCACCCATATTGAATCGTGACCTCTCTTCGTTCTTGGCAATCCAACAACAAAGTCCATGGCGATGCTATCCCATTTCCATTCGGGAATAGTCAAGGGTTGCAAAAATCATGACGGTCTTTGATGTTCAATCTTTGTCTTTTGACAAACTAAACAAGATGATACGCATCTAGCGATATCTCTTTTCATTACATGCCACCAAAATAACTTCTTTAAATCTTGGTACATTTTGGTCATCCCAGGGTACATACTCAACTGACTCGTATGAGCATGTTCAAGTATATACTTCCTGAGTTTATCATCTTTAGGCACACAGACTCTACCTTGGAATCTTAGAATTCCATCACTTCCTTCTTCTAACGTTGACACATTGCCCTACTTTATCAGCTCTCTTTCCTCTTGCAAAAACTTATCCTTTTTCTGCTTTTCTCGGATGTCTTCCAGCAAATCCTTCAATATAGTGATCATATTCATGCAAATTTTTCCCGGCGTTAGCTCCACAAAAGACCATACGTCTCTGAACTATTCTATCAAGTCTTTCTCTCTGATCATCATGGTAGAAACACTGATTGTCTTTCTACTTAAAGCATCGGCCACAACATTCGCCTTCTTAGGGTGATACTGAAGTTGGAAGTCATAGTCTTTTAGGAATTCTAACCATCTTCGCTATCTCATGTTCAGCTCCTTCTGGTCATACAAATATTTCAAACTCTTGTGGTCATTGAAGATGTCGAATGTTGCCCCATACAGATGATGTCTCCATATCTTCAAAGCAAACACCACCGTAGCTAATTCTAAATCATGCGTTGGGTAGTTCTTCTCATGCACTCGTAATTGTCTTGAGGCATAAGCCACCATTTTTCTGCCTTGCATAAGAACGCATCCTAATCCTTGGTATGAAGCGTCATAATACACTTCAAATGGTTCACTTGGATTAGGCAAAACTAACACTGGTGAAGTAGTTAGTCTCCTCTTCAACTCTTGGAAACTTCCTTCGCAAGCATTTGTCCATTCAAAAGCCTGATTCTTCCTGGTGAGTTGAGTGTGTGGTCCAGCAATCTTAGAAAATCCTTCAATGAACCTCCGGTAATATCGGGCTAATCCAACAAAGCTTCGGATTTCCGTCACTGTCTTTGGCCTTTCCCACTATAGTACCACTTCAACCTTCGAAGGATCAACAACAATTCCTTCCTTTGAAATGACATGACCCAAGAACCTCACTTCATCTAACCAAAACTCACACTTGGACAATTTAGCATACAACTCTTTCTCCTTCAAAATCTGAAGAACTATACTGAGATGTTTAGCATGATCCTCCTGATTTTGTGAATAGATCAAGATGTTGTTGATGAAAACAACGACGAATCTGTCCAAATAAGGATGAAAGCTCCTATTCATATAATCCATAAAGACAGCAGGTGCATTAGTCGCACCAAAAGGCATTACTAAATACTCGTAGTGTCCATAACGAGTACGAAAAGCCGTTTTAGGAATGTCCTCCACTTTTACTCAGATCTGATGGTAGCTCGATTACAAATCGATCTTGGAAAACACAGCTGCTCCTTTCAATTGTCCATTAGGTCATCTATCCTTAACAATGGATACTTGGTCTTGATCGTGACCTTATTCAATTGACGATAATCCGCACATAACCTCGAAGTACCGTCCTTCTTCTTAACCAGCAACACTGGTGCTCGCCAGGGTGATACACTGGGTCTCACGAATTACTTCTCCAAAAGCTCTTCCAATTGCTTCTTGAGCTCAGCTAGCTCCGTGGGTGACATTCGGTAAGGTGCTATGGAAATAGGGCCAGCTCCGGGCATGAGATCAATAGTGAATTCAATTTCCCGCTCCGATGGCAAACCAGGTATATCTTCAGGAAAAACTTCGGGGAATTCTCGAACTATAGAGATTGTGTCCACATCTATCTCATTCTCGACTTTCAAAGAAGATAATAATATGTATCCCCGAGCTCCTTCTTTCAAGAAAGCTTTCGCTTGGTTGGCCGTCACTAATCCAAAATTCTCATCCAAAGGGAAAACTATTGTTTTTCTAGAACAATCTAATAGGATATGGTTAGCAAATAACTAATCCATCCCTAAGATCACATCTAATTGAGATAAGGGCAAACAGATCAAATCGACAAAAAAGATTCGACCTTCAACAATCAATGGGCAATTTAAACAGACTTTGGCAGTGACAACGGGTTTAGCAGTTGGAGTTGAAACAGTCAAATCAAATGGCAAAGAAGACACAGGTAAACTAAGTCTTTTCACACAGTCATATGAGATGAAAGAATGAGTTGCACCAGAATCATATAGTACAATTAAAAGATTACCTTCAATGAGACCTTCCCCTTGTATAAGATCTTTGGATTCGAAGGCTTCGGCACCACTCAAGGTGTAAACCTGACCTCCAGCCTGTGGTTTGGTGGTTCTAGCAGCATTGACGGAAGGTTTCGCCTTAGCTTGATTACAGTGACAGGAAATGTTTCCCGCACCTAAAGTAAATGATTTCCTTGATAGTGCAGTCTCTTGTATAGTGCTTCTTCCCGCATTTCATGTACCTCGGTGTGGATGCCGCATTCTGACTTGTCCTTCTCGGGCTTCCACTAGGACTTCCACCCGGTGATCTTTGTTATTGATTTCTAGATGGTCTGGAATAGGGCTTCTTCTGGTAACGGCCAACACTACTGCTTCCTCCTCTTTGAGACCGAATTGGCCTAAAGTTTTTGTTTCTCGCCTCACGCGCCTGGTCCAAACTTTCCACTTGGCAGCATGTATCAAGCAACTCAGAAAATTGAGTAATCTTCAAGGTTATGATGGCTCTCTTCACGTCATGTCTCAGGCCTTCTTTGAACTTTCGGCACTTCCAAGCTTCATTGGGTTGGTGTTGAAAGTAAGTTGAGAACCTCAACAAGCTCTCAAACTTAGCAGCATATTCGCCCACGGTCATATTTCTTTGTCGCAATCCCAGAAATTCCATTTCCTTTGCGTGTCTAGCACTTTTAGAAAAATACTTGTTCAAAAATCTCTCTCTGAACACTTCCCAAGTAATCGCCTGATTCTCAGCTTGCAGCAACCTTTGCTCTCCTGTCCACTACTCCTTAGCGTCTCCAATTAACATAAACGCCGCATAGGTCACCTTTCTGTTATCGGTACAGTTCATGCCAGCAAATGTCTTTTCCAGCTCTTTGATCCAGAGAGTGGCTTTCTCAGGATCAAACTCTCCCTTGAATTGTGGAGGGTTCATACGATGAAACTCTACCAAATTCCGGGCATCAACTGTAGCCTCTAGTTGTTGTGCAGTCCTCGCCTGCTGTTGAGTCGTTTGTTGATTCTGCTGCAGCATGGCTTCAGCCATCTTCTGTATCACTTTAATAGCAGCAACCATGTCTCCTCTACGAGCCATACTTCCTCTCAAATCAAACTACACCAAACACAGAGAAAAGTCAGATGTATCCTTGCAGAATACCAAACACAGAGAGTTCACACAGCACAAGCAAGACAGTCCAAAACCACACAACCCAAAAGAAAATCTAAATCGGGAGCTCTGATACCAAGACAGTGTAACGCCCCTTTTTCTATATATATATATCCACAAAGAAGGAATGTCACACTATAATAATAATATGAAACATAAAGCGAAATAAAGAGAATTGAAATACAGAAATAGTATTTGTTTTTAAGCTCGTAGGTCTGGTTCATTTTAGGGTTATTTAAACTCCTTAGCAAACGTCACTATTTTTTTTTGTTATACTTATTAAGTTGTTAAATTATATCATCACTAAGTACAGTCAAAAAGTTAATTTAGAAGTTCATTACGCATAGAAATAATAATTAGAACGGTCGCAATACAAGAATTTGACATGAGTGAAACCATACACAATATATATATTCATACTTATATGCATAAGTCTGTTTAATTACATTCCAAAATATACAAAAAGCAAAAATGTACCCACCCAAAGTTATACAAATATACCCCAGCATGTACAACAAAACGTTAGGCTTCCCAAAAAGATAGACGGTTAGCCATCAGTAGCTACCAATAGTATCAGCTCCTAAGACTGACGAGAAGGGACCGTAGAAGGGTCCTCCTCGGGGCCCTCTTCATCCGTGGAAACTTCCATTAGAGCGACAAATCAACGGGCAGGAGCCCGAGCAGTGGACAAAAAGGAGTCATCACGTGGGGTGTAGTACATATCAGCCCACATGTCTCTAACGGGCATGTAAAACTCCAGCCAAACAAAAGTATGAAAATCTAAAAAAAAGGGCGTCAAAACGACCCCATGCTAAGGACACTATCAGTTCCCCATGGTTCACGCATCAGTCCGTCTGCACATTAATGTGCCAGCAGTCAGGTCCACCGTGAAAAATGATCTGAGTGTAGCCCAAAAATCCGTGGGGGCGCGACGTCATCCTCGATCACTTTAATCGTAGTCTGGCCAAAAGCCTGGAAACTCATGAGCTTCCTTGTCTTCCTCACAAATGTCTTCTCAGAAGCACACAATCCAACAGAATACAAAAATAAAGGAAATACAGAAAGAGGTGAGACACCTAGCTTTCAGTACCAAATTGGCAGCGAGAAAACAAAACAACACTGGACGCTCACATATAACACAGTTCAAACATTTAATCACAGTAATAATAAAATTAACAATAAAGGCAAAATAACCGCAGATAGCAATAAAGTGACCAACAACAAATAAATAATAGTAATACTACCAGCGGTCAATAGTTCAGATAATCAAGCAATTATTACAGAAACAAAACAATTGTAAATACTCATGATTAATGTACTATGGGACTGACAACTCACAATGTACAAGGTACCAAAAATTCTTACTCCATGGAGCTAGACATAAATATTTTCAGAGGGAATGATCAAGGAGTAATGCTAGTATATCGTTAGCCTTAAAAATACAGTGTGCTTTATCTCATAAAAATGTTTGCACAATTGGCTTATACATGGCACCTCGATAGTTAATCGCGATATAGGACAGCATCCCAGTCAGGATCATCGATGTGTTGCATTGGTCTATCACACGGCTCCAGTGGAGCTACCACTGTGAGAAACCCACACCCCGATGCCCCCAGGGCCAACAACATATGACCTTACGCTTAGTCTACTCACACCCACACAAGGGTGTTATTCAAACTCTTAGGCACACATAGCCTTCCTAACAATGTCCAATGGACAACACGTATGCATGATGACTCAATTTCAATCATGCATGTTCATCAATGATACATTCATCATAAGCATACCACAATGGTGTATAAACATATATATACATATACATATTCATTTCTCATCATCATCACATCATGATATTTTCAAGTACGAGATCCACAAGTGCTTAGCCCACATAGGGGTCCACAATATCATAGAATCAATTTCCATGTTAATACATCTTTCAAGTGTTCATCCTCTATCACAAGTCCTCATTATGGATCTACATTTTCAAAGTCTTATGCTTTGATTAATTATGACAAATTTTAGGTTAATGAGTCCATTCAAAACCGTGGTCCTCTAAGAGTTTTTATCCAATTTAATTCTACCACTTATTAAAGATTATGCAAGTCTTTAATTTCTCAATTTTCCAAGGATGCACCAAGGCATCACTTGATCCCAAATTTTAACTATAAAACCGTGGCCATTATAGGTCATCAAAGTCTAAATTTTTCTACCACATTATGTATTAGTTACTTGATACTTAATCACTCAAATTCCATTTCTCACAAGACCAATCCAATTCCCTAATTTCAAGTGTCAAAACCGTGGCATCATAGGTCTTCTAAGTTTCAATTTTTCTTTCCACTTTGTGATTAGTTTCTTAGTATCAATTCAATTAAATTTTTAGTTCACCATGATCATTCCAATCCCTTATTGCTCAAGCCAAAACTGTGGCAGTAATTAGGGTAATGAACCCTTAGAATTTTCCATTCATAAATTTTTTATTATCATCATTCAACATTTAATTTCATAAGTGTTATGTATTAGTGTACAAAACAAATTTTTTCCTCAAAAATCTCCTCAAAATTGTGGCCTCCATGTTAGGGTAGGAACTTCCAAAATTTCCATTTAGCAACCCTAACATGATCATGCTCATTTAACACTTCTAATCCATTTAAGATTACAAATCAAACATTAGTCAAATCTAAGAACACATGAATAAACAAAACTCACAAAATACATGAACATACAAGGGTTCCCTCACCACCAATGTTGGGTGAAGTGAGTAGTCTCCCTCTTACCTAAGGAGAAATCATGAAAATGGTCTCCGTCAAGCCTCTTGAAGATTCGGTTTCAAGGCTCCAAAAACCTTAGGATTTTCAATCATCAAGAATCAATATTAGATAGGAAAAAGAATGGATCCATGGTCATCAAAGAGACCATGGAGCATGAAAATGAAGAGAAAAGGGAAGAAAAGTTGAAGCTTGATCTCAAAGTTAGAGACTTTACCTTCGAAGACAATGGAGAAAGGTTGGGTTTTTTGAAGAAATTTTCTAAAGGAAAGGTGTAGAGGAGATGGAGGGGAGCAAGGAAATGGTAGTTGTGAAGAGAAAAGAGAAGAAAAATGGGAGGAGAAGGGGCTATAAAAATCGTAGCAATGGAGGAGTGTAGAGAGAAGGAAGAGAAAAGGAAGAAGATGAAGTTTAGAGAGATAATTAATTAGGTTAAAGTGAAGGCATTTGGTGAGTGTTAGGTTAAGTGTGAAAGTCACATTTCCCCCCTTTGGGCTTGGTTATTACTGCGGCAATGAGGGGAGGGAGAGAGGGAAATTTGTGGCTTCTCATATAAGCCAAGGGCAAGGTGGTCATTTGGCCAAAGCTTCTTGAAGAAGCTTCTTAATTAGGGTACATAAATTTGAATTAAAGTGAGCTTGATTAGACATAAAGTAGATTGCATTGGGATAATGTAATAGAATTTTTATTACATGCTATTATCCAATGGATAATTGCTATAGCCGACAGAAGTCAGTATTAATTTATCTGACGAATGGATTTTACACAACGTTTTGTTATTTTTTTGTTAAAATTTTTCAAAAAACGTGAAACCTCGTAAATCGTGTCCAGCCTCGGGTTTAGTAAGATCCCCTGTTGACGTTTCCACAGATCAAGGTTCTTGGAAAAAATATCTCATTTTCCCAGCTGCACTCAGTTTGCACGCAAAAATGAGGAATAATATTAAAATATTCCGCGCTCTCAGAAAAATCTAGAAAAATTCCAGAAAATCGTAAATATTATAAAATGAATATTTATAATAAAATAAATAAATTTTGGGGTGTTACACCTAAACTACCCCATATTTTGGCCTCACATAATTAAAAACCCACTAATTATAGAGGTAGGTCCATTATGAACAATTGGGCCCAAAACCCATGTAATTTGGAGGTCTATAGCTCAAGTTATGACCAAAACAACATCAAAGGGTCTCCAAACTCGTATTCTGACTTCTAGGCCCAATTAGGTCCACTAGACATCCGATTGAGACTTCGAGCTCTTAGCTTTCCTACAAGATAATTTTGATAATTATCAGACATCTAGAACTCAAGTTATGGCCAAAATACAGAAATAGTGTCAAAGCTCATTAATGCTGAAAAAATTCAATTAGGCCTAATTTGAGCTCAAACTTACAAAACATGACCAAGCTCAATCAATGAAGAATATGGAGAGTGTAAATGACTAAACATGAGGGTTTATTAATGTATAAAATACGTTATTATCAAATTCCCCTACACTCACCTTTTTGCACTCCTGGACAAAACACAAAAGACCAAAACAAGGGCACAAGGGATCAATAAAAAAGAACTCAAATCCTAATGACATTCAAGAATGTAAAAGTTTACAAGCAAGAAGGGCAACTAAAGTTTCAAGGGATCAAAACATTCATGGGGTAACATTTCTTCACATCATCAAACCAACAAGCAAGGTAGCTTCGACCTATGAAAATTGCACTACCATAAGCTGCACTCTCAATCCCTCAAGTGTTTACAAGGTAAGTATTTCACTTAATTCAACCCATGAAAATTGCACTACCATAAGCTTACTTATCTTCTACTTTTTCACTACCAAACACATACATGCAAAAATCAAGAGGACTTTATTCAAGGTTGTAATGGGGCCAAGGTAAGGGAAGGAAACAATATGGATATGACAAGCTAAGCACCCAAGAGAATAAAAGAGCAATAGGGAGGAACTCAAATGACAAGTAATAGGTATGAAATTTTACCCCCGAAAATCCATATAATGCACATTCTCTTACATATTCCTTTCCTTTCACAATGTTTATTGCATTTATTCTTTTTCTCTTAAATACATACATACATACATACATATATATATATATATATATATATA